>ONZK01004213.1:8203-25757 GCA_900322385.1 Pharnaceum exiguum
GCTAGTAGGGAAACGAGGGTGATTCCTCTCCCGAAAGGATTCCTAGGGCCCATGTTCCTACACTTAGTCATAACTCGCTTGACCCAGAAATTTATAGGGCAAACGCGTCTGGTATATTTCGAGTTCGCGTCTAAATTCTCGGGTTTGAGACCCTTAAAAAGTCTAGCAAGTCGGGCTAAGTCAGTTAAAAAGTCTACTTATGAGGGATAAAAATTTTCTCGCATGTTAAAGAGTACTTGAAGTTAATCTCTCCCTCAAACATGCCCCACGCTAATAAGAAACTATTTATTAGTACATCATTACAAGAGAGAGGGGAGGTACGATGGCTTCAGAAGATCAATCACTTACCCTTCCATACATTTTGCCAACATGTGTGCCACTTAGTACCTTAGTCGTCCATCTTGCCACATCATGATCTCATTCCCAATGCGTGGGCTCACAATCCCAATCGGGACTTGGGGAATACCCCTCCAACTTGATAGAATATTATCATTACTACAAACACATCCCTTTTCCTCAAGAAGAAGTTCAATGATACCAACTAAATCCTTAGCAACGACAATTTTTGTGTGGATTGTGTCTCTTGCCTATCTTATACCTTGATCAATAGCTCTAATTCTTGTGTGTAGAATATGTAGGATCAAATGACCGCAAGCTTCCCAAAAATCAATCCTCAAATTGGCAACGAAACACAAAATAATATTAGCCTTGGTGAGATGATTTTGGGGAGTCTACCAAGGGAGAGTAAGGGTGATATGTGGTAATGATGGTGGTTATGTGACAAATATTATGTAATTCCAAGCAAGAGAGACTACATGAGCTAAGCATAGCAGAGGTGTTTGGGTCCGGCATCGTGCCAAATACGATGATTTCATCTATTACATATTTCTCAAGTACCTAAGGAGAAAAGTGTGGCACATAGAAGTCGTTAAGGACTCTTTGATGCCGATGGTTGCATCCACGCACATAAGTCTTTCCTGTAAAAAAATCATCATAAAATTGGATGAGCTCCCACAAATCCCGACCCTTAGAGTAGCGCCTTAACACATGCATAATATCTTCTAAGTAAATATGTCATGAAAGGCAGAGTTAGGAGGGAGTAATATACCTATGTGTGAGTAGTTACATGTGTGCTAGTCGGTCATGGGAGGAGAGTTAAGGGAAATTAAAGAATTTTGACATAACATCACAATACCATACCGTCTTAGACTAGGTTTTCTCTTTTAGTTGCGATGTTAAGACCCTTACATATGAGATAGACATTCTTTTAATGAACACCATTAAAGTACCCAAAGGATAAGGTTTGAAATTTCTGACACCATACCTACAAACAATGACATCACATGCAAATTAAAGGGATATTAAGATGATGGACAAAAGAGAGTTCGGAGTCATGACACTTACCATAAGAAATACGGTTGGACACACTCAATGACTCTTCTTATCTTGTAAGAGGTCCTTCACAGGGGCGGATGCAGTGTTCTGTGGGGTGGTGCAAACGCACTACACGACCTGTGTGCTGAGTAGGTAAAAAAAATTAAACTACAATATACTGCACTACCTAGATAAATAATTTTGCACTACCTAAAATCCTTAAGGATGACTCACCTATTCATTTTGTCGTCCTATAATATGATTGCACGTTCTTTCCATAAAAATAAATTGTTACAAAAACTTCTTCACCCTTTCTTTACGTTTTTCCACACACGTCAGACTCGAGTGAAGGCCGTATAGGATTGTTTTCCATCCACGTATGTTGTTGTAAGTGTCTTCCTCATAAGAAAATCTAGTTGACTAAAGATCTCCCAACACAAATTCACCATTATCTTTACATTACTCTCTCTTGCACATCTTAATTCCAAACTTACTAAATTATACGAAAGGCAAACTATATGCCAGTTTACTAAATGAAATTTCTTTTAATCCTCAATTTCCGTTCCATATGAAGTCTCGGCTCATTTCTGTCGAGTTAATCAAGGTTTTTTATTGAAACACAAAGAAAAAACCTTGCATGTAGTACTAAGTTACAACGGGTAATGTTGCCTTAGACAAACTTTTGTCCCTCGGCCCAGATAAAGAATGTGTCTTACAAGTCGCAACATTACCACTTATCTTGGCCAAGATAAGGTAATTGTATCTCTCGATTGGTCTTTATTGGATAAATGGAGAACCAAGGTAGGGACCCAAGATTATAACTTTATGGTATGCCCGGCATTGAATTTGGCAATAATATCAGTCTTGAAATTTGGTGAGAATATGAATTTTGACTTGCTTGCGTTGATAATATGTCCTAAAGCTCTTCAGAACATAGTCAGTATATCCCGTATTGTGTTTAAGGTGGTTTCATCTATTGCCCAAAATAAGAGAAGAGCGTACGCAAACATGCGATTGGACACATACATTCTCCCACATCCACTTTAAACAAGGTGTCATGATCTTCCTTCACAAACCTCATGAATCTTATGGACAATTAATCCATACACATTATAAATTGATAATGAATAAAAAGGGTCTCATTGCCTAAGCACATTAGACAGATGGAAAAAACTTGTCGGATTGTCATGATAAATGTGGAGCTTGCACTACTACAAAATAGACATTCTACTACGACTAATTTACGTCGGATTCGTAGCCCCTATAGGCGCGCTTCAAGTTGACTCACCAACTACGTGGGTTTTGGAAAAATAGTAGTCGAATAGATTAAAACCGTAGAGGAAAAGGCATTCCCGTAAAAAATAAATAAAAAACTAACTATCGTGGGTTATTGGGTTATTATTTACCTTTTGTTAAAAAAAAAACTACCGCACACGACTGAATGACTGATAGAAAGTTAGAAACGCCCTATTCTCCTCTCTCTCACCTCTCTCAACTCAGATTTCTTCAGATCTCACAGTACTAATCTCTCTCTCCCCTCACTATCACTTCTGCCTTCCTTCCCAACACCAAATACAAACCCAACCTTCCATAATTTCTACACCTCCCCTTTATCCTAACAATCCGAATCTTCCTCTATTGTAGTTAGATAATGAGCAGCCGACATTTTATCACCACCACAATAACCGAATCTCGATATTACTCATGTCCACCATTAGATTAATTATCGCGGTAGCGCTGCCCGCGACCTAGTCCTCCATTTTCCGTACTAGGCACACCCTCACGGCCACCGCATCTCTCAATTAGAGGTAAGTATTTTCACTACACCAAATGATCACTTGTGCCACAAATTAGGCCACGGAAAAATAGAATTTGTGGCATAGGTACACCTAGCCACGGGAATTTTGAAAGTCAATGAAAAATTATGTTTAGACTTAATTTTTATGCCACAAGAAAATCCTACCCGTGGCTGTTAACCACTTAGCCACTCTCACAGTGACGGGAAAAAATTACCCGTGGCTAACAATGTTCTATGCCATGGAAATAATCAATTCGTGGCTACTGTAAATCAGATAGATCGCTAATTCGCTACCATTACAAGAAAATTTGCTTCCACGTACACCAAAATTTTGGGAGGGAAAAATTGGAGGGAAAAAGACGAAACTCTCCCTCCATCATCAATCACGATCTCTCCCTCCATCATCAGTCCAACAGTCCCCCACAGCCCCACTATCCCCATTTCCCCCCTTTCCTTAGTCTGTCTCTAACATAAATTATTGCCTACCTCGCTCGGAATCCCTTTTCATCTAACCAGATTAGATCATCAATTATTAATAGCTTAGAAAAGATTGATTGGTTTTCCATCGGCGTTTTATTCGCAAGACGAAACTGAAGAAGACAGAATTGGACTTGAAGGACTGGGTAATAAACAAATTCCTCTTGCAATTAACAAGCTGCTGCTGGTACGTGGTTGCCTTTTTTATTAAATCATCATCAACATCATCTCGATCATCCCCATCTCTTTCCTGTTTCCTATGATTGAGTACTCAATTCTAATTTGGATGTAAGTATGTGTATATTCCCAATTATTTGCTCCCCCGTATCTTACTAAATGTGTTTCCTTATTTTTGTTAATTTTGAAGCATTTTCTCTGTTTTCTCAAGCGAAGATGTTTGCTTAATTAATGGTCATATTTGCTAAGTTGATCCTAGGTTTTCGTTTAAATTGGAAACTGGGAGATTATGCTTTTTTTTTTTTGTTTGAATTGGCCTTATTAGAACTGGGTAATTTGGATATATTGTTTGTTTTTTATTTGTTTTTCCCTCAATGTCACCAGAAAGGAAAAGTGTGTATTGGGTACTGCAGTGAAGGTATGTCTAAAACAACCAATGTTGTAAATTTTTCTCCAGTTTCTAGGGAGATACTGTTCATTTTAGTTCAGGCTGTGAGCTGTTGTCGTGATTCTCATGCTTCCCAATTGTGAATGCAAGGTTCATTGCTTCTGCATGTAAAAGAGATTCACAGCTCTCAGCACCATAGCTTTTGTAAGCGTTTGTGTCCATGATGTTGATGAAGAGTAAATATGTTAGAATTTGTTTTAGCTATATTGTTACTATCTTTGTGCAATTAACATCAATCTTTCTTTGAAAATCATTGACTTTTTAATTATGTAGGTATGTTGGTTTGTTAGTTCATTCTTATAATTTTACAAGGCTTCTAAGTATGAACACTGGGAACTGTCCGATGACATATTTTTGATCCTGTTTTTCTGATACGTAACTTGTTCTCTAAAACCTTTTTTTTCTTTCAATTTTGGTCTTTTGCAAGAGTTAAACTGAAGTTGATTGCCGCTGTAGTCGTCGCCTTTTATGTTTTGTCATCTTCCTATAAAGCCACTACAGTTGTAGTCTAGTAAGGTATATTTTTGTACTTAGTCGATCGAACTTAATTTTCCTTTAATGATAAAGATTGGTTATTATTTGCGACATTCCTCTGCTTTTCACAATTTATGATTTTGTGAGATTGAGCCCGGTCTCATTTCTACATAAGTAGTATCTTTCTTAATTGTTGGGGATTTGAGTTTTGCACTGGTCATGAGAACGACTAGCTTTCAACATCATATAAGGTAATGATTTTGAACTCATATTTTAAGAGGGCGCCTCTAATTGCTATGCCAAGGCTTCAAAAAGTGCAGAATTGGCCCTAGCCGTCCATGGTTAGATATTGACGTTAAGCATATATTTTACCTCGAAAGAGCCGTTTTTAAACAGGCTTCTCCCATATCACTACAGTAGAGCGGGGCTTGGATGGTTCGTTCTTGTAAAACTTTGTCTTGGACAATTTCTTTCTTTGTGAAAATGCTGGAGTGCTCACGGAGGACATATGGACCGGAGCATGGAGAGTCTGGATCGTCTCCCACTGACAGAGGGGCAGTCCTTTAATTGACTTAGTAGCTATTCCGGCTGGGCAGGAGGGCCTTGCTGCTAATGTGTCATTGTTAGTCTTGTCACGGTGAGGTCTTTTCAATCAATGTCTCTTTATTTATGTCTTTCCTCTCCCTCACCCTTTCATTTTCTCATGAATTTTTTTAAGTTCTTTAACTTTTGGTATCCGGAGCAACTTTGAGCAGCGAATTGCTTAATTTTGAGCTCATATCATCTTGTTACTACTTATGGTGACTAGGATTCAATTTGTATACATTTTGAGACAAGTTTTATTAACTTTGAAACATTAAACTATCTTTCCTGTTTTTTCTCTTCCACAACTGTGCTGCACTACCAGATATCAGGTTAGTATTTGTTGTTTACTACCTCATTATGTTCTCCTTCCACCACTCTTTTGTTTTTCATATCTGTAGATTATGGAAGCAAAGCGAAAAAATTTTCTTTTTAAAGCCTCTCTTAGCATTTGTGAGGCTTGGCTAAAAGTTATGTGGAAAATGGTATGTTGAGCTCACTGAATTCTTCTATATTTTCATTGAATTTCTCTTAGTGTAGTGTCACTGATCACGTGATAGAGGATCCTTACTCATTGCCTCTGAATGTCTGGAATTTCAGTTATCACATGGTGATTTAATAATTTTACGAACTTAATCAAATCTTGAGGAAAATATATATATATATGAGTTGCTGAATCTTTGATAGCAGGGGTCTAATTTAATTCCAAGGCCTTCCATCTGGGATACACATTACATTAAACCATGGTCATATTGAATTGTATTTGCCACATGTATATCCATGCTATGTGTACTCGTAGATGATGATTTAATGGTCTGATGTCAAGTTGGGTAATTTGAGGTGAAGATAGCAAACGAGTTAGGACTAGGCAGCCTAACTAGTAGACTCTGGCTGACCTCTTTAATTATGATGTAGCTATGTGGATCGGAAGTGATCGGAAGTCACTATGGATCAGAAGTCGGTCTTACCCGAGAAAATACTATGATATGAACAAGATTCTGGCCATGGCGAATCCGTATGTGACAAACAACTGCATGGTGAGTAGGCAAGTATAGGCTTAATGTAAAAATAGAGCACTTTATTTGTTGGGAATATCCTGTAATGTAATGTTGAGAACTTTGAGCTCTTTTAGGTTAGAAGAGATAAGTGATAGTGTGATACCCATAATGCAGTACTTCACGTGGTAGGTATGTGCAAATATTATCTTAGTTAGATACTTGCTACGCTGTAGGCAAATGCTAAGTTACAATGTATAGATTTAAGCATTCATAGATTTGGAAAGTAATGCATTTGAGAAAGATACGTTGACTGCTCTTTCTTATGTGGAAATTTTGTTTTCCTGAAATTGGCAGAATTGCTGCTGGACAAATCAAATCGGCGGAGATCAATGTTGCGGGAGCAAACTGATTAATGAGTGTTGTGGTGGTTCTAAAAAAAAACAAAATTAATGAGTGTAAAGAAGCCATGAGATAACTAAGTGGTTCGCATGGCTAGTGCTCGCCAACAAGTCTTTGGTACACCGGGTGAATTTATAACTAATAATAAAGGTACTGACAAATGACATGAAAAATGGGATCAGTGATATTTGTTCGAATCATACATCGGGTGTACTTAAGAATTAGAGAGTACTCGCATTGGCCCAATTTGTAGATGCTTGACTCTGATTTATAAAGTTTGTCGAAAGTATTCTCTACACCTATAAGGCTAAGTATTGTCCGAAAACATTGTAGTGCTTACAGAAACATTATTTTTGCTAACTCCTATCTAAGAATAGAAAAAAATGTGTGAACCCGTTTTTTAGACGAGATTGGGTGATATGGGTCACCATTGTGTTGCTAAGGGTTCATTATTGTGTTACCGATGGTTTATTATTAAGCATCTGAGGGGTCATTACTACCCATTCTCATATATGAAACGGGTTCACATAATTTTTTGTGATCTAAGAATATCATGTTTCTCGTATGTGAGGTAAATTGAATTTATATTTACCAAAAGGAAAATCAAAAAATTCTCAAAGTGTAGAGATTCAATTTGGATCAGCCAAATTCGGGAAAAGAAAAATAGTTGAGTTGATATCAAGATAAAATAAAAGTAATAGTTTTTAATGGAAGAAATAAAAAATTATTTGGATAAAAAAAGTTGATGAAAAGAAATTATTTTCTATTAGTTTAGCTCAATCCAAATTAGTTTAGGACTTCCGAAAACAAGATAAGTTAATTTTGCTCATTTCAAAATAGTTTACTTTAGCTCACTTCTAGTTCTGCTTAATTATATTTAGCTCCAACAAGTCTTTGGTATACGGGGTGAATTTATAACTAATTATAAAAGAACTGACTAGCAACATTAGAAATGTGACTAATAATATATGTTGTAATACTAATTATAAATTCACCCGGTGTACATAAGAGTTGGAAGTTTAGTTCACTTTATTTTACTTCCGCTCAGTTCATTTTAGTTTAGCTCGACTCAACTCAAGCTCTTCACTCCATCTCACTTCAATTTAACTAAATGCGAATCAATCTGATTTCACTTGGGCTCAATTCAATTTAATTCTAATAGGTTTTTAGTCCACTACATTAATTGAGGCGAATTTTTATTTTTTAGCTTCACCTCACTTTAGTTTATTTGAAAGGACTTCACCACAGTCAAGCTCAATTCCCTATTCAGCTCAATTTTGGTTAACTCACCTAATCAATTATTAGGTACACCGGGTGTACGGGTACACCTTATGAATTTATAACTAGTTTTACAACAAATATCATTAGTCACATTTTTAATGCCACTAGTCAGTCCCTTTGTAGTTAGTCATAAATTCACAAGGTGTACCGGTACACCCGGTGTACCAAAGACTTGCTGAATTTTATTTAATGCAGCTCAATTTGATTCTAGTTCAGCTCGATTAGTTTAGTTTAGCTAAATTCATATTAGTTGGTACAATTGTATTTCTGAGTGGACTTCAATCACTTCAGCTTAATCTTGTTCATTTGAAATGGCAAAATTGTTGGGAATAATCCATACTTCGACCGATTATCTTAAACTAATTCCAACTTCAAAAATTGCTGAGAATCAACCCTTGTACCACAGAACGATAATATGACATTTTGAAATATTTCAAAATGTAAAGTAAAAACTTTGACTATACATATATCCATTAGAATTAATGTATTTCATAGTCAAAATTAGAATTGATGATAGAAAGTAAGGTTTAATTTGTCAAAAAACCTGTTGTAAAACTTAATTAGATAGTTACGGGCTATGAGGGTTCAAGTATTCACAACAATTTTTGAAGTTGGTATTATTTTGGGATAATCGAAAGAAGTATGGATTATTCCCAGTAACTTCACCTTCACCTTTTTGAATTCATTGATAATAACATTTACATACATGACTAGTGCAAAAAACCGAACGAATTTTAATTTAATAATAATTTGTATATGTTGGAATTTTAATACTTCAATATAACAATTAGTCAATTTCAAAAACAACCTCTCTATTTTCGGGCCTGTTCTCCCCACGTTCTAAATAATGAACTGAACTGAAAGTAATTGAACTGAATGTAACTGAACTGAACTGCACTGAAAAAAAACTAAACTTTTTGTTTAATTATTTTGACAATCAACACTTATCAAAATCATATCAATATTGTACGTTTATAAAACTAGATGGTGAGACCTTTCCAATAATATTCTAATAACTAAAAATGGATATCGGGAGCAGAACTTATAACGTTTGTAAGGTACGAGCTGAACTGCGAAAAAGTGAACTGAACTGAACTGAACTGAAAGTAACTGAACTGAACTGAATAGAAGTTGGGGAGAACAGGCCTGATCACCCCATCGAATGGGTATTTACACTCAATTTCTTGTTGTTATTGTAATAATAATTAGTATATCTAGGTTAAGCTCAACACGTGTAAGCCTGCAAAATGCAAACGTGAACATGTAACCCGTCAATATTGGAGGGAAGAGTCGAGCAGTCGGGGGAGTTGGGAAATGGGAATCGTGGCGCCAAAATCAAAACAAAAAAAGGAAAAAAATATGAAGGGGAGAGAATAGAAAACAAAATAAGAAAAAAAGAACCTAGTCTTTTATCTAAATTCTAAACCCACGTTCTCCCTGTATTTCTTTTCAGTGTCTCAGAAACTACCTTATGTCCTTAATTCCTTATCCCTCTGCTGCTCATAGTCACTGTGTACAGTTCAAAGTGATAAGGCCATCGTGTTTCTCCTTCTCATCAGGAATCTCTCACTCCTCTTACATCAAAATTGATCCCTTTCATCACTAGCATGTGCAATTGTGCCATGGATCTCTTCTCAGGTTTTTTTTTTTGTAAATTTTTTTCTGCATTTATTGTTGTTTCGATAATTGGGGGTTACTTGTTATACTAATCTAAATCATTAATTGATTGCGAGATGTTTTAAATCCAACTTCATGACCATGGTTAGTCAGGTTAGTGTTATTGCTATGTGAAATTACAATTGTGAGTTTAGGACTTGATTGTGATTCGTTGTTTCCCTTAAATGGCTGTTGTGGTATAAGGTTTCTATATATGAATTGGGTATAAAAAATTAAATTGTAAGGCATAGTGTTGTCGGATTAGTCTTGTGGCTTTGTGAAGTTAGATAGTTTATGGGTGATGGAATTTGTTTAATATATACATGATTGAAATAATATA
Organism: Pharnaceum exiguum; assembly: GCA_900322385.1. NCBI lineage: Eukaryota > Viridiplantae > Streptophyta > Magnoliopsida > Caryophyllales > Molluginaceae > Pharnaceum > Pharnaceum exiguum. Next base: position 18,208 of record ONZK01004213.1, read on the forward strand.
GATCAGCCCAGATAAAAACTGAAATGAAAATGGTATAGTTTATGAAGAAAGAAATTAAATTAATCATTGCTACGTTATAAGGATTTGAAAACTTGCCATAAAAAAAAAGGATTTGAAAACTTAGTCGGAGGCCCGCGCTAGTACAGCGGAAACGAATGAACAAGTGAACTAGGGAAGCTTAACTTTTCGTAAAATTTGGGAGATCTGTACCAGCAATTTGTGTGAGGGAATAGTATAATCACTATAAGCGGAAGATAGGAGGGTGTGAATAGGCATGATCATGGAAGAATGGAGGAGAGGAACTGGCTAACTGATGAAACTGGGGAAGAGGGAGTGGGTTACTGTAAGTTACAATTGGGGGTAAGGGAGTGGGTCACTGTAATTTTGTTACTGCTCGACGTCGAAGAGAAAAAAGTGTGCTAACTTAGTTCGTGACTTGATGTATACATTGCTAATAAGACAGACACTGAAGGACACCAGGGGAGTATAGTAAAATTACTATAACCTAGGCACCTACCGAATAAGTGACATGGAAGTAGGTGTATTAGATAATTAATGACGACTTCAAATAATATCCTTTTTGTGTTGATTCCTAATTTGGGATTATTTTGTTAGTTTTGGATAAAAATCAGCTTATTTTGGTATATTAGTGTAATACTAAGTGTAAAAGATGAGAATCTCATACTAGAAAGAATTGGGGGGATGAGATTTGATCTAAAAGCTATGTTTATGTGTTTGTTAATAACTCATACGCGTTTAATTTTTAAGCAAAATTTGTGTACCAAGTGTTTGTTAATAAGTTTTTGACCATTAAGCTGTAGATTTGAGCTGGGAAAAGGCAGTAAATCACGTGGAAAGGATAAAATTGGAAAGGTGCATGTTAAAGAAACAAAGCTATGTTGTGGAAGCTTGGCATGGAGCGCACTGCAAACTCCATGACAAACTTGGCTAGCTCAAGTGCAAAAACGAAAACCCACTCAAAGTTTCTCCAATGAAGATGAAGACTATGTTCTGATGTTGTAGATGAGGAAGAAGCCAATGGGTCTTGACACTCACAACAACAAAATTCACTTTCTTGGTGGAACACAAAGGTAATTACATAAATTTACAGTTTTTCGGAAATAATATCTAAAGAAACATGGCTTATTAGTCTAAACATTTGGCAGACTTCTATAATTGAATATTTATACTACCAAAAATTCAGAATTTAGTTGTGAGATTAATTCTACTTGCACTTAAATGTGAAAAATCAGGTTAGCTATGTTCCAAAAATGGTTAGTTTTGTTCTGAAAAGTGTTCCCCAACAACGTGGCCATTTCGTTACTTGCATACACGTCAGTTGGAGATTATACATTTTAACCACTCACAAAGTGTAGAAAAAAGTTAAAAGTTAAATCTTATATCTTTAGTCATGTACGTAGTGTCTTTCATCGAGCTTTTCTTTTTCTTTTTTGTCTAAACAAGAAACACATGATATCATAATCAAAAGAAGCCATCCGAAGTTATGTCGTACTTGATTTAAACTACTAGTGTAAGCGTTAGAGTGGTTTCTCCATATCGCTAGCATAACATTAGTTACTTTCAAGTCATCATTTGCAAACTTTTTTCACACTGCTTTAAACCAAGCAAGCAACTTTTTTGATTGGTTTTTAATACCATCCATGGTAGTCTCGTTTAGATATAGCCAACGAGATAACAAACTTTCATAAGAGAGCCAGTAAATGTACAAAAAGCTAGAACCGAGGTTGAAGATGTGAGAAAAGTTGCTCAAATTGCTTGGATGTAAAAAAGGAAGCTAATAAAGTGACACAAGCTCTTAGAAATGAGATAAATGCCAAGTTTGAAGAGAACAAGAAGCTCTTGGATAAGTGATTGAATGCACTTTTTAAATGTTATGGCCCTATATTATTCTAATTTCTCACTCCGAATTAGTCTAGCTATTAAAGCTTGGACTAGTGAAGGTACGTTGATCTGATGTGTTGTTGGGTATTGTTTTGGCCTACATTTTTTGAGCACTATTTGAATTGTTTTACGGGTGATGGCTAGTTCGTTTTGATGGAGAGATGTAAGCTCCAATGATGGATTATTTGTGGGAGTGTTATCAATTTTATGTATTTTATGTTCTATGTTCTGTGGTGTCTCGTTTGCGGAATTGTTTTCCTTTGTTCATATCTAATCTCTGTTTTGTTCTCTGTTGGCTGATGGCTGATGCTCTGTTGTCTTTGATACTCTCTAGTTGTTTTAGTTTATTTTTCTATATAAATGTGTTCATTTCAGTTGTTATTTATGGTTGTTGTATTGTGACTATTTGTTCTATTTTTATGTCAGTGTTGCATTTTTTTAATACTTAACCCAGCTCAGCACAACTATCAGCGTGACTAACGTTTAGCATGATTCTTTTTAATTTGTTGGTGCAGATGGACGCCGATGATCGACTTTGGCTTTGCTGCTGAACACGGAGGATCGACTTCCTCTTTGATAGCTTGTGAAGAGTTTCTATATCAGACTATTTTGCACTGAGGGTATGTCATGGATTGGCTTTGCCTCATTAGGGTGAATGAAGACTTTTTGCAAGAAGTTTCCAAGTGAATGTCGTTACTTTGGATGTGTTATTGTAATCTTACAATCCTTATTTTTAAAGATATTGTAATCTTACCTTGATCACATTTGAATTGAAATTAGAATTTTACTAGTGCATGCAAATATTTCGTGGTTGGAAGAATCATCCCTCGTAATTTTGTGGCACGATATTTTTCAATGGTCTAGCTACGTAAGAGGAGTAAATTCTTATTTTTGCTACAAGACTAAATTTCCAACCACAATAGTATTAGTGTGTAAAATACTTTCTAGCCACGACAATTTCGGTGGCAAAGGTGACTTCTAGCCAGAATATAATTTTTTTGGTCACAAAAATTTTCGTGGCTTGCCGTAAACTAGTCACGGGTTTCGTGGTATCTGATTAGCTCTTAGCCATGGGAATTAATTATCTTGTCACGGAAGTAGTTGTGGCTAAGATTACTTATTCGTCACGGACAAACCCGTGGCCTAAAAATTCATTTAGGCCACAAGATCATTTTTCCCGTGGCAAGAATCTAGCCACGCTCACTTGTGCCACGGGTGTTCCCGAGTGAAATTCCCGTGGCTAACTATCATAGCCACGGAAATATTGAACTTGTGCCACGAAATTCACCGTGGCACAAGTGATCAATTGGTGTAGTGTTTTCTGTATGTTTTCGCGAATCATTTGTAATTTTCTTAAATCTCTATTTAACAATCTCATTACTTGAAAGTGATACATACAACTTAGGTTGTAGTTTTTATGTTCATCTTATTCAATGTCATCATTGTGTTAGCGATGCGATTATTATTATGATTATGATTATTATTATTTTTTATTATATCTGGGGTATAGGTTTATCGACTTGTATAGTTGTTATTTTTGAATCTTAAATGTTAATTACAAGTTTTTTACTTTCCTTATTGGCTCGGTTGTGTATGTGAGTTCAGCACAAGTGAGTTAGTATTTCGGTTGGTTAATCTATTGGTTAATATGGAATTGGGTTGCGTCAGGAATCACTAGATTATTTATTTATTTGGTTTACTAGTGTCTGGGTTCTGCTGGGCTGCTGGTACTGACTTGAATATATACAAGTTTCAATTATTGATATTCATAAAGATATGCTACTAGTCGAAATAGCACTTGGGATTTTTAAATTTGAACAGTTAAAAATAGCTAACGAATATGCATATATTTGATGAGTCAGTAGTATGTAAGGTGTAGCAGAATGAACTAGAAATGGGATCTTAGTAATTGACTGTAGTATAAGCCGAACTAGACAATTAAGATCCATAACCTATGAGCATTTGCCTGATTAGACATTTGAAAAAACAGAAATGAACATTAGTCTTCAGCTACTTGCTTCTCAAAATCAAAGTATCTCCGTTGTGTTTAGATCCAATGCCTCGTTCCTAAATAATCCTTAGTGATGTTTCTTCATTTTTTGCAACTTTTATTTTGACTACTCAATTAGGTATCAAAGCTTTAATTAGCAGCAAGGGAAGTTGATAGAACAAGATTAGCTACCGCATTGCCTTTTATTCTCTATGTATCTTGGATCCTATAGGTTCTTCTATTATTATAGTCTCTGACCCCTTTTTGCTTACATGATCTAGGTTACACTTCATGAATCTCATATTTTGATTTTCACTTTGTACTACACGAGCACCCCTGTTGAATGGGATTTACACTTGGTTGTTGTTGTTGTTGTGGTACTTTCTAGTTGTGTTTCCCAACGGTGCACTAATCTTTCGATGCTAAGTGAGTTTCAATGCAGCTATCCTAAAGGCACAGATTGAGGTGCATGCTTTGGCATGCAAGCTGCCATTATTTGGAGTTATCTTAGTTATGTAGTTTGAACACCAAAAAATGGCTATATATTAATTTGCTCTTTTTCTCTAGCAACTTGCATGACAGTATATTTGCAAGAACATTAACTTACATGGATTTTCTTGTATGGGTCTGGTAGTTTTCTAGAAAGATAATAGAGTTATAGAGCATTGTCTTTTGTATAGTATCTTAATTTTTTTTTGTGGCATCTCATATCTAAAACCCTCAAAACACTTGTAGTTTTGTAAATGGTAGAAGCAAGTCTAAGTGGACTATGTGGTAGCAGGCATTCATATACTATTTTCCAAGGGATCAAGGCCTCTGAATACATGGGGCAACCAGCAGTGGGACCTTTTGTACTGTGGTTGGGTAACTGTACTCCTATGTTTTACCGAATTAGCTTAAGTTCTTTCTTAGTAGCGGTAGTACGGTGATAATACTTCAAACAGAGAGAGAGAGAGAGAGATCACATATATGAACTTGGAAGTGGAACTTCACATCATGTAGTTAATTTGAAAGGTTTTAGGTAAACTTTCGCTGGTTCCATCATGGCAAATTACAAGTTTATGGTCCATGATCACTGTTTTACTTAGCTAGCTTACCTTTTGTGAGGTCCTCTTGTTAATGTTTCTCTTAGTTTCACCTTCTTATGATCCACTATACAGATAAGACGTGGAAGATAACCAAATTGTATTTGTCTTGCTATTGGCTATGTACCCATGGCTTCATGAAACCAAAGAAATCATTCAGTGAGATGTACAACTCTTTCTCGCTGTTTTTATTTTGTTAAGTTGCCGCTTACATGCTTGTGTCATTTCCAAACGGGTCTAGTCTCAAGGATCGAAAAACTTAATGTTTGCCTATTTTGATCCTTATCATAGGATATCCTACCTTAAGATGTATTTGAAACTTCTTGAGAAACAAGCTATTTTAAGAAATCAATGTTAGCAATAATGATTTCCACTTTTGTCATTATGTGTTTGATTCATTTCTTTGTCCTTGACATTTATGCTTTTGTGATTTGGTCTCTAAAATTAGTAGCTAGAGGTTTATTTCGTCTCATTAGTTGTGATCTTTAGATGCTTTTTTCTTTTCTAGTTTCATCCCTAGTATATTATCCCCTTTACTAACTGATATAGTCCCTTGGATTTTTCTCTCAAAGCATGACCATACGATGTTTAAGGTGATATTGTTTTGTCCTATAATTGTGGTGACTTTTTCTTCTTTCTAATTGCGTACACATTTTTTTTTTCATGTGTACAGTTTGTCGATCTTCCCAACGTCAAGTAGAAGAACCCATTCGGACGTGAGCATTCAGACGACAGCTCGGCACCATTTGAGAGTCATGAGGATGAGAGCTAGCCAACATTCGAGAGACCTGAGTAGACGTTACTTTTCTTTTATTCATCGTATGTGTTGTAGGTCTTTGGATGAAACATCAAAACGTTTTAGTTTTATCGTTGATAATTGTAGAAAATTTCACAATTGAATGACTATTTCGAGGAATATTTGATGGTATTATATTTGCGAGTCATTATTTTTTTAAAAAATATAATATTGTGTTTATTATAAATGTTGCAAGAATAAATATGCATTCATAAAAACGATTCGGTCAAACATTAATTTGATCTGCAAAAGGGCATATTGAAAAAAATGAAAATCAACATTCTACTATGGTTCTTAAAATGTAGTCAATGTTGAAAAAAACGTAGTAAAAAGAAAGACTAAAATCAACTACGGTTTTCTAAAACCGTCGTCGAGACGTTAACAACCATAGTAGATTGTTGCTCAAATACTACAACGGTTGTGGAAAACCGTAGTAGTAGTATTAAAAAGATACTACTACACCCAGATCTACTACGGTTATTTTTTCTTAAAAAACCGTAGTAGAATGTATCGGATAACCGTAGTGGTATAACATTTCTGCAATAGTGATTGTGGATATACATGTGATGATGAGCGTAATGGAGCTGTCGTCAAAATCCAAGGTAAAGAGAAATCTCACACAAAAGTTCTGTCAGGCCAATCAAAAACATTCTCCAAGTCTACCTTTAAGGTAAAAATCACGTACTATAATTCCAAATTATTCGAACACTCCTCTATTGAAATAGGGCCATGTCATGGTGGATAAACTTGCGAATTTCAAAACTAAAGGGTTCGGAGAATGGTGGCCGGCCTTGAATAATTTTTGGAATGACACCGTGCATCAACCAATGACATCATACCTTTTTGACGCTTTTTTGTGTGGAATTTCCTTCATTTTTCGACGCTTTTTAGCGTCGCTTTCACCTTTTCACTTCGCAATAGTAGTTTTCCACAAAGCATGGCGATTTATGTTTTCCCTGACAGCTCCATTGAAAAGCACCGATCCCCTACCCTTTGGCTTCTATATATAGTAGAGATATCACACTTAGTTTTTCACTCCTCACTTTATCACTCTTCTAGTGCTTTATAGTTCATAATAACAACTCTAAAATGATCAAGAGTATCCATATTGGTGAGATAGAAAATTCTCACCCACCTCTCTGTCCTACTTTTCTACCCTCCACCTCATTTCCGTCCAAAAAAATTCTCAGCCCATTTACCCCCTTTTTATAAATGAGAAAGAAATTTCTCACCCACCTATACCCCACTACTCCCCACATATATTCCACCTCACTATATCACTATTTAACTTTATTTATTTAGATTTTGATATTTAGTTATTATTATTGAATTGGGAATGAATTAATTTTAAATAACAAAAAATTCATTTCAAAATCATTAAGTGTTTACTAATTAGGACTAATTATTGTTAGTTAGTATAATTAATTTCAAAACCATATAGGGGTTTGCATTATTGGCACTTGAGGTGTAGTTTGGGAGGATGAAAAACTCGGGTTTACAATGGCTTGGGCATTTTCGGGGTCGGCCATCATGCTATGCATGAAAGATCGAAAATTTGAAATGAACCTAGGATCAAGTTCATTTGGTTGAGCTATGTTTTGTGTATTGCAATTAGGGAAATTGGGATCCTTTTTTTTTTGTTGGCAAATATGATTTTGAGAGTTCGTAGAGAAGCAACGTTTTCTGAAAGTTTGATTAAAGTATATTGATATACACCTATATATATATATATATATATATATATAAGAAAATATTCTGAGAACTTTAGTATTTTTTT
>ONZK01004213.1:46837-66733 GCA_900322385.1 Pharnaceum exiguum
ATGTCCTGGTATGCGATGTAGCATAAATTTCATTTTTCTTTTATTCTGGCAAGAATAATCATTTTTTATTATCATTGTGTTATCATCGTCTTCCTTTTTATTTTATATACCTTGAATGCTCCCTTTCTATCATTCTCTTACCTCCCTTTCACATCTGTTTCCCCATTTCAGGAGTCTTCCCTCCCTCCCTCCCTCTTCTTCCCTCATCAATCATAAACAGCCCCGTCAACAAAATTCAGTGATAGATAAAGAATTAATAACTTCAAGTATCATCAATAAAATGAATTGTGAAGAGAAAATATGGGTTATCCACAACACCCTACAATCACGCAAATTAGTCAAACGTTTTGAATTGGGATTATTTTCATTAGCTTGGTTTGCATCAAATAAAATTGATTTTGTGTATTTATTTTAGGTGAGGGATGAAACACAATGGTTTATCTTACTTGGCTATCTCTTGCATTGCTGCATAGTTTCATTTCTCTGATCAAGTTTGTTTTACTGATATTGTTCGTCACTTGTGATCATTTTTTTTTTTTGGGGAAATTGTTACTCTTATTATGGATGGCATTACATTAGATCTAATTGAAGCCAAGGAAACATTGGCTGCTTTTTTTTCTGTTTGTTTTCCTGATTACTGTACAATTGAGGAGTGAGGACTGAGGAGAAAAAAAGTGATAAAAGAGGGAACAATAACAGATGAGATTGGGGAAAATCAGTGTTGTGACTGTTAGAGGAGAGAGAGAGGGAGGAGGGATAGAAAGCAAGAAAGAGAAAAACAGAAGAAAATGGAGAAATGTCCAAAAAATAAAAAATAAAAAAGGAAAATGCATCTAGGGTTCTCCTGGGAGTGAAAGAAAAGAGAATTTGTACAACATTACGCACATAATGTGCTTAAGTGGCAACGGAGGAAACCCACGTGGTGAAATACACATAATATTATCTACTACAGTGCATTCTCTCGATTGTCAGGGTAAGGCTGCGTACATCAGACCTCCTCAGTACCCCATCTGAGATGGGATTCGACTGAGTTGTTGTTGTTGTTGTTGTTGTTGTTGTTGTACAGTGCCATTCAGCTGCTTCATTGAAGTTAGTGTTTGAAAGAATCCTTAAGTATCAATAATTACATTACCCCAATTCCTATAAGGCCTCGGTGATAAAGATTAGGGGAGCTGTGATGTGCAAGCGACCTTACCTTGTAAAGCAGCGAAGAAGAACCTGTCCCTTTGAAAGAACAAAGACGGAACTTATCCCTTGTAAGATCAGGCTTATCTGATGAATTTATGTGACCCTCATGTTCAACTTTTGCGACCTAATCCCCACCTTGCCATAGTTGAAAGAACAAAGACGGAACTCTTTGTATACCACCAGTCTATTGACTATGGTTCATCTTGCTGTTCTATCTCTTTTTACATTAGGAGTTTAGAACAACTGTGTAAGTTTTACATTAGGAGTTTAGGACAACTGTGTAAGCTTCAGAATTTATTTTATTGTATCCTATACTGCTCCATATCCAATTTACTGATGAGCCATTTTTATTTGTTATATTATTGTTATGGCCTGTGTTTAACCTCCAATTCTTAGGTACACCCGGTGTACACATACACCGGGTGAATTTATGACTAGTATTACGGTATATATCATTAGCAACATTTTTGATGCCATTAGTCAGTACTTTGATTGTTAGTTATAAATTCACCCGGTGTACCAAAGACTTGCTGGTGTTTAACAATCTCAGCCTTAATCACAGATACTTTCCGCGGGATATTCAGAGGTAAAACAAAGGATCAAGGATTCACCTTGCCTAAAATCCATGTATATGGGTTTTCAAAAGCCGAGGATCCAGAGTTTGACTTCCACGAGGTTAGATTCTGTCTCTCACCATGTACAAGAGTTGCTTCCTTTCACATTGGTAGAAATATTCTTTTTCTTTGTACTCCGTTGGTCAATCCTCTTTTTCAGGTTCTTGTATTTTCATCAGTAGAGTCCTTTCCTGTTTTTCTTTGAACTCTGCTCGTTCCTGCCACCCTCTTGTGGGAGGTCAAAGTGAATATTTGCATTATGACGTTTAAAGAAAAAGCATTTCGATTCTGGGGTTAGGCTACATGCATTAAATCCTCCCTTACTGAATGTCTGATTGGGTGCCTTGTTGAAGGCAATGGAGTAAAGATAAAAATGATGCAACTTAATTTCTATTCCATCGATCTTTAATTATATTTTCTTGATGCCCTGTCTAAGCTTAATTAGGTAGTGGTGAGCCCTGCTGGCTCACTTAGTGCTCTCTCTTTTTTCCTTCCATTATTTGGCTCAACCAAATATGTCACTTGTTAACACTTACTCTCTGCCTCTGACATTGCTGTTAACGTTGGTTTGGCTGAAAGACGTCCTTTCTCATTACCTTTTCAGAATAAAAAATTTAGAATTTCAATGCAATTTGACTGAGCAAGTACGAGCCTCTCACTATACTATACAGTGTCTCAGTTAGCAACCAATTCTCATGATTAAGCACAGTGAGCAATGAAAAAGTGAGTGAGTGAGCCTCCCATCCTCATGTCTAAGGATGCTCTTAGGCCCCTGTAAAACCTGCCTTGACACTACATCATAGACACTTTGTGTTGACTCTCGGCTTATGACACTTTTGAAAGATGTGTCAAGTCCTTTTTTTGACTTGCCTTGTTTTCTTTCGGTTGACACTTTCATGCAGCGAATCAGAGTCGCATTAGCGGAAGCAGCAGTTTGTGTGGACGTGCGTCGCGTTCGCTTGGTTGCACCCGGTAAATGGATGCTTTGTGCCTCATTTGTACTTCCTGAGAAGGTCGCATTTTCAAAAAACTATGTAGATTATGGATAGGTCTTATTGATACGCTTATTATAGATCTCAAAACCTTCATTTATTGATGTGCCTGTAAGGCTGTACTTTTTCAGATCATCCTGTGATTGTAGGATTAGGAGCAGTGAGCTAAATAACTTGCACAGATCTGCGTTGTATATAGTTACTGAAATACCCGTAAAGAGCTGCGAGGCAATACTACATTTGATTATTTGAATCTAAACCATTTTACAGGGGTTATAAAAGTTTTAACCCCAGCTATTTTCCCTTTTTCCTTTTGTCTTCTTTGTTCTTTCCTTTTGGTGCTGTGAGGAGATGCTCCCCGGTGATTGTGACTTGTTAATTGGTAAAGTTGAATTATATTGGTGTAATTTTGTGCTTCTCTACAGAAAGCACGATATTGCCATACTGCGGTTGATATTTAGGCTTCCTCAGAAACTATCTCGCATTGTATGAAAAATGAATCCTGGTACCCCGGATAACCTGAATTAAGGTCTGGTCGACACATTTGCTGCGCTTGAATTCTTGAATTGTGAAATCTGTTTCTTTCGAGTTTCCAGAAGGAAATTAAAGATGAGTTGCGCTTCAAAACACTTTCTTTTTTACTGATGCACCTGATTTTTTTTTTTGTTGGGAAAGACCATTAACTTTTTAGTGTAGTATCTGTAAGCGGTGTATGCATGCGACTATCAGTCATCACGGGAACATACGCGAACAACGTTTATGTTTGCTTTTATTCTCTTTGAAAGGTGTATGCTACTACAGTACTACTAGAGGCTAGCGAGTAGCAACATAAGCTGTCCTGAAGTGAACACCTAATTTTTGCTCCTCTGTGATGGTGACACTAAAGTGCATCTCAGTATTTGTGGACCCAATAGGATAGCAAACCCAGAAATTCCAATCCTTGCATAATAATAGTTCAAAAATATAAGTGAGACGTCGCATATTTAGCATACAGATTTGTTACGAAGTAGTGGACGGTCTGGATTGATCTGCGCTAGTCTCTTGATCCTGCCATCCATTAATTCCAGCCCCCTCTTACGTACAAGCTTGTGGGCCTTACTATTTACCTGCTGCTCTGGGCTCAGAGAATAGGACAGCCAACCAGAGCTCAGAAGGGCAAAATGGTAATTGTAGAAGGTGGGGCTGAAAAGGGAGCATATCTCAGTTCAGATCCATATCTTAATAACATTTGGATATGAAGACAAAGGGGAAGTAAGGGGGATCTGTTGTTATGTTGCCAAATGAGTATATAGTTTTGAGTGGCAAATAAATGTAGGGGATGAGAGGGGGTGGAGAGAGAGTGGAGTAGAGGATCTTGTTGCCATTTCCTGCCAAAAAATGAGATGTGCTTTGACACAAATTGCATAAAGCTAGGTCTAACAGTTACCCTATACTCTTGTCCTTGTGACAATCCAATGGGAAGCACATTATTATTTGTCTCACCTACTCAGTCGTTAACTACTAGTACCACTAACTCTTGGTTTTGGAACCAGACTGCACAACTTAGAAAAAAAGATTTGCAGTGTTTCAAGTAGTAAAGATAGCCTCTTTGCTGCAAAATGCAAGTGTTTATGGCATATTACACTGCCTAGAAAGCAAAAGTGTCCATAATAATCCTTATTCGGTACTGATGAAAGTAAAACCTTTCACAATAAGAGATTGGCCGGGTACCTCAGACCTCAGTTTGCAATAATATTGGTTTAGATATCGTAGTTTTGTGATATTTTAAGGTGGATGCCATGGGTTGTGGTCTATTGCGATTTTGAGTATTTAACTCTCTTATGACTAACAAAATGAAAATCAGCACGTCATCAAACAAATTCAATTATACAACCAAATGTAGCTAGAACTGTACACCCACCTTTGTAACATGACGATTAAATATTAGGGTTTTAATTATTTTTTGAAGAGTTGGGCTATAATAACATACTCATGGCATCATCTATTTTTCGTTACCTTTTAAATTATATAATGCATTTTGAAAAATACACGATAATACTTTGTTTACTATAGATGTAATAATAGAACTCTTACATCAATGATTTTAATTAATATATTTTTTAAAACTCAATGACTCAAACTAGAAGGTGTATTTAGCAAAGAGCTGCTCTCATTTCATTAATTTTGGATAAGAACAGATTTTGCCCATGCAAAATTCTAGAATTATTGAAATTTAACGAAAAATGCATATTATTCGATACAAAAATGTAAAAAAGGCCAAATAAAATTTCGAAAAATACTATTCGAATACAATTTTATCTCCCTAATATCAACAAGCCCTTCCCATGTTATGCACTGGGTAGTATCAAATTATCAACTCCCGTATATGTTCAGTGTCGTCTGTAAAATAACAATTTGTGGATGCATGGTATGCAAGGTAGGATATATTATTTGAATAAGCCAAACCTCCAACGGAAAATCCAAAAACTCATAAAATTTCCAAGACTCTTTACCTCTTAACCAATTGCTTTTGTTTTTAATATATGATATTTCTTTTATTGTGTACGAATAAAGTGATATGGAAAAAGGTTATTAAACTGCAGAGAGATGAGAGATGAAAGAACTAGACCACTTTTTAGCTCATTTTTCATTTACACATAAAATAATATGGAAAAAGGTTATTAGAATGGAAAATGATATGAGAAATATTAGAAAAAAATTATGTGCACCCATTTTATATATGAGATAGGGTCACTAATGACCAAAAATGGGTTATTAGTTTTTATTAGGAACCCATTGTTGATTATTAGTGTTCCCACAAAAAAACTAATTACATGTGGTATCATCATTATTGTAATGAGTTAACGGTGTTATGGCTGACTCCTGAAGTGGTAACAAAAACATAACCCAAAACATCCATATTTAAAAAATTACAAACATAAGGTATCCAAACCAAAATTTGGGTAAAACCTCGAATTCTTAATAACAAAATTTCCTATAATAAAAAGCCAAGATGCAAATGAGATCAATGTAACAATGACGATACCCATGTTGCTTTCCGATTACTAAGTTTTAGTAAAGAAAAGTTAGGGCATTCTCATCTCGAGATGAGTAGCCAACCCATCGGTTCTAACAATAATGGTTGAGAAAAAAGAAATACTATTATAACGTATAAAAAGAGGATGAAAAACATATATGTCCTTGTTTAGAGTGCCCGTGTGCAGCCTCACTAATTTTATGATTAATGTGTGGAAATAACGCGAAAGTATAACACAATCATCTATTACAGTTTCAATTTTCCAAGATACTCTAAAACGTTTTTGTAAAGCGCGAATAACAACTAAATTATCACATTCTATTTTGATTTGCCAAATATTCAGATGTAAAGCGGCTAACAACCCATTTGGTAACGCAACAGTCCCGACCACCATAATACTTGGTGGAACCAAGATTACCACAACCAATTGTTAGAATATTACAGTTTCTCTCTCAAAATAAAGGTAAAAGCAACTTTTTTTTATATTGATAATAGAACCATCAAAATTCAATTTAATAAAACCTGAAAAATGGAGCTATATCCAATAAAAATGTTTCCATGGTTTCTTCGTAGCAAACTAGCAACAAATGGTATGGGTGATTTTTTATCTAGATCGACCATATATAAATTATTCAAATTTTGACAAACTTGTCATTCTAAACACTATCTTTTGATATTATGACTTAACTCGTTCAAAGAGTAAACCTCTAGGGTCAAAAACAAGGCAATTTGGCTACCAAAACAAAGAAGGCAATTTCTCTCTTTCCATATACCATATAGAGTGAAGCCGAGTCATGCGCAATCAAAGTGTAAGCAATATTACAGGGCAAAGGAAGTGTATTCGGAGAGACAACAAGTCTTTGGTACACCGGGTGTACCGGTACATGTTGTGAATTTATAACTAATTACAAAGGGATTGACTACTGGCATTAAAAATGTGACTAATGATATTTGTTGTAATACTAGTTATAAATACATAAGGTGTACCCGTACACCTAGTGTACCTAAGAATTAGAATGTGAGAGAAGGCTAGAAGTCACTACAACAAGGAGATTGATAACTCACATGACTAACCTAAATGCAACCCCCATGATTTCACACATAGGAGAAGATAGGTCCCCACTTTTAGCACAACAAGGTACAGTTTGGGATTTAGGCAAATCATGCTATTGTGATTTGTGAGTGCGCATATCTTGTTCTCGGGGATTAGAGAATCCACCAATGTCCGCTCAATAATTAGCAATTTGTTTCAACAAACAAGTTTCAATCCACAAACGAAAATTAACATTTTCACACTTGTCACACGTGTCACATAAGCACATTGCACACGTCAGATAGTCTCCCACATCTATGTCCCCTGCAGGCTGCAGCCGCTATTCGTATGATCCTACTCTAGTATAGGAGGCAACTCTTAGCTTGCTTATTAGTTACGGAGATTATTGTTATTACTACCTAGTACTGAGAGGATCTCCACAAAGGTCCCCACCTTTTAACCAAAGGAACCATTGTATTATTCCTCATTACTTAACTTTACCGTGGTTAAGTTCTCTTAAGTCGTTCAAAATGATTACTGACGACGATTATTAATTTATTATACCTCTTTTTATCAACGGCATTATGACATATTGTAGAATTAAAATATATGATATAAAAATTAAACTTGCAACAGTTTTCAATTAGTGTCCGATTTTGCAATGCTATTGAAAATGCTAATGGCAATATAATGTTGCAAATAACATATTCTTGGGCCACTTTGTTACTAAATCTAGTATTCACTCAACATAAAATTTTCTTCTGAGCATGTTCCTTATACGAGACTGAGTATACAACAACAACAACAACAATCGAGTGTATCCCCATTAGATGGGGGTGCTCGGGGTCGGGATGTACGCAACCATACCCCTGTTTAAGAAAACAGAGAGGTTGTTTCCGAGATTAACCCATTGTTGCATTGAAGTACTCACTTCCAACAACTTCACCAAAATAAGAAGTGTTGGAAGGTTTTCATAACCATTTTGCTATGTCCATAATCACCTAAAGTTGAAAGATATAAGATAAATCTTTCAACTTAATATGCCCTGAACCTTATACGAGACTGAGTATAAATGATAGAAATATGTCAATTAATGACCCTCGGGTGGTCATTAGGAACTCTTGGATCGATGACCATTAATGACCTCGTCTCATATATGAAACGGGTTCACACAATTTTTGTGTTTACTCAATACTTCTAGTTAAATTAACTAATACTATTACCGAATAATTATAGTAAACTGCAAAGTCAAAAATAACGAAATTGAATGAAAGAAAAATACAGTATAGAATTACTAGCTAGTGTCATGTCGCTAGGGAGAACATTTCTAGTTTACTTTTGAGTAAACATTATCTGTTCGTGATATAAGTTTGCTATAAAAAATCTTATTATTTGACACACATTTATAAATATTTACGGTTTGACAATGGGAAATCGATTCTTTTCAAATTCATCTACTTTAGTGAGTAATAGTGATGAAATTGTAACTAAATACTAAGCAACTAGCAAGAAAACAAATAAAACATAGTAATGAAATTGGTCACTGAACAACGGCCTTATTTATGCTATACAGTATGTACTAAGCAGCTAGCAAGAAAAGAAATAAAAAAATGTCCTCAAAATTATACCAAAATATAAGATTCTTTTGATATTCACCTACTTTTTTGATTTCTTAGGGTACTCACCTTCTTTGGTGAACGATACATTGCCCCACTGTCAGCGTACTAAGCGGTAGAAGTCATCCAATGAGTTGTTTTCATTCGCAAGAGTATTTATAGACTAATACGGATGAACTTATGACTAATAACATGTATTACTAACTAATACTCTAATAGTATTTATTAGCTAAGACTTTGAGAATAAGATTAGTAAGCAGGTTGAGGTAATCACTTTGTTTTTTTTTTTATGACAGGAAATTTACCACTGTATTATTAGCTGGACCACAAAATGTAATGTTGAGATTACAACATCGCTTTCATATTGGCTTGAGAATTGTACACTTTCAAGATTTGGACAAAGTCTAAGCCTCATAAGGAAGCACATGGGTCAGCTTTTTGGCACTTCCATTAATAAGCAAGCTGTTGCTTCCGAGCCCTATACTGTCTACCAGCATACCTCATAGGCAAATCCATATATTCATGACTGAATCTTTCTCCATGTAATTGCTTGTATAATGACTGTTTTAGAGAATTTTGTGTTTGCTTTCACTGCTACATCAGATAGTACTTTTGGACAGTCTATAATATTCACCTAACTATCCTAATTGATTACTTCACTAAACCTAAATTGATTATGTTTTCTCAACCCTATATGCTCGGTACCAAACGGTTGCGTATCTAATTAGCTTACATGCTTTATTTGTGTAACCACAAAGTCGCTCCAAGTTTGCTACTTAGATAGTTAGATGTAAGAGATTATTTATAAGAATGAACAGGTACGAAACAACCAAGACTTGCATCTTCTAAGTATTAGCTAGGCCTATTCCCATATTTCAGCATAATAATGTACTCCAGGATTTTATACGGCTAGCTATCAGAATATACTTGACTACTTGTCGATAACATGATGGTACCAATTATTATCAGGATCATGATCATAAATAGATGAAAAAGACGAGGGATGAATTAAAAAAAAAAACATTAAAAAATGAGGGTAAAAAAATTGAGAAAAAGAAGGCAATGATGAGGTTACTGGAACTGGGTAAAGTGACAGAAGGTGGGTTAACCATGAGCCACCTGCTTCTTATGGTACCTAGCCTTATGCATTTCCGACCATCCCTTTCTGTTTCTCTACCCCCCTCTATACCTATCTCACTCTTCCATATTTGGTACCGACCATCCCTGCCATTTGCGCCTCCCTCCCACAGAGCTTTTTCACTTACCTCTTTAGGGACCACCTTTCTTTTATCTTTTTCTACCGCTCGCATTAATTAATTTAAAAGAAATTTTTTATGTAATAGGTCATTAGTTTCATCATGCATGAAATGGAGCTTGGTTATTTTGTTACTGCATGTATGAAAAAGGGTTATCTTGTGCATGTTAAGGTCCTAATCTTTATTAGGGATGACTTATTCATTGAGTTTTCATCAAAAATTAGATGAATTTAGTAAATCGCAATACCATACAGTGAGTACAGGGCTATAGGCTACCTCGAATAGGATCACAACTTTTCAGGTCGATCAATTATAAAATTTCAATTCAATAAAGTCAAACGCAATAGAAATTTTCCCTTACAATATTATGCGTGATGTACAAAAATTGATGTTTATTTGTTTAGCACACTAATAAAACTCAAAATAATCATTCCCTTTAGATTATAATTCCTTTAGTAACGGGTGACTTTGGGACTGTAAGAGCAATCAGCAATGAATCGAGTTTCAAGTCCTTCACATTTTAATTTGTTGTTGTTCGTCTTTGAATTCTGGTTATATTTATACACGGTACGCCTAAAAATTTAATATTTTTCACAACTAGTTTTCTCTTAGGAGAAAAGTGTCTTTACAATTGTATCATCAATTGATCGGCAGAATCTCTGTTACAACGTAAGGCGAAGTTACTTGCCTTGTAAAGCGCTAAAGTGCGGCCTCTTTAATTTCATTGCAGAAGGGTGAGGATATAGGTATACCCTCCTTAGAGGGCAGTCTAATTAGTCTAAGGCTTGTACCGCTTGTTCCTAATTTCGTACAAGATCAATTCAAACAAAATATGTACACATATTGCCAAAACGTTGCGATCACTATCTGCTTCTCAAGTTCATCACACAGAAAATTTCTACTTTTCCAACGTAACTTTATCAACAAAAAGTGTTCCATTTAATTAGACCACTGTTATTACGAAATTTTCTATTTTGTTCACCAACATGAAGACATGGTTCAAACTACCCCTTAAGAGCACTCCTTTCTACTTCAAAACTGAAGCTTGATGCGCACGAACCTCAAGTCTTCAATGCTTCTTTTAAGCAAAAGAAAGAACCTTGTAATTCTTTAATTCGTAATATATGAACTAACTAACATTACGTAGTGTAAATCAAGTATAATATGCAGCATCAAGGTGTGGTATATAAACTGTGGCCGAAGTAGCTAGTGTGTGTTTAGCTTGTGTATCCAACCAAAATACGCGTTGATAGTACTACATGCATGTTTCAAGGGACGGAACGGACAATGATGCTAATGACTCAGGAATAGGATATGAGATTATCCAGGCTATAAAACACAAAGATTGCAAATTTTACATCTTAGAAACGTAGATTGAGTAATGTCTTTTTTTGGTCCATTTGAGGATACTGATATTTGTGATTATCTTTCTTGTTATAGATAGATTATGATATTTTCAGTTCATGGTATTTGGTTAGGTACTTTGGCTTCATGATGAATATGAATGAAAAATAAAGAAAAAATTTAACTTCAAAACCGTACATAGGATAAAAATTTCCAACAATCTATAGCAAAAATTATTTTAGTGATTACTTTCCTCAACAGTGAAACAACTTGTAATGAAGTTAAATAGATGCACTGCATCTGTATATTTGATTTACGAAAAATGATAGGCAAAAATCTTGCATTGATGATTTAATTCCAAGTAGCAAATCTCCCCTACAAATAAAATTATACATGTCCCAATCAGAGCTCTTGAGAACGTACCTCTAAATCCAAATTTCAATGTGCAATCAGCAGAAAGCATCTACTAAAAATCTCCCATAGAAGCAAGAATCCCCTCATCAAAAGGCATACTACCAAAATTAAAATGGGAAAAACAAACACACATTACTATTAATACAATAAAAGATAGAGAATTTCGGCAGAAAAGGACAACCCCTAAAAGCATTTCTGACTAAGAGCTGCGTTGGTTGATCACCCTTTCCCTTCTTATATACATATACCCCTTACTTTGTCCTCCATTTTCACCTCCTCATTTTAACACTCCTCTATCTCCGTCTCTCATATCCCTCCATAGTCCTTCTACAATCAACAACAACAACAATTACACATCAATGCCTATCTCACCTCTTCTGCTCAACATGTCTCCCAAAGATCCCACATCAACTACATCAACAAAACCTGACCCTAACGCAATACCAAAGCAGAGAGGGAGGAAGAGTAAGAAAGGTCCAACCGGGCCGAAACCGCGGTTGAGAGGCTTGGGAGTGGCCGAGCTCGAGCGTCGCCGCATTACCCAAGAATACTCTATTTCCCCTAGTGCTGTACCCCCACAATGCCATCAACAACAACACCACCTACCAATACTATCACCTACCTATACTCATCACCATAACAATGATCCCTTGTTAGCCGGGGTCCCGGTCCGACTTCAACCTGGGCTAGCTCAATACTTTGGCCTCATGCTTCACCCGGCCGGGGCAGTAGTGGGGCCTACCGCAGAGCTTCCTTCAATACCAAACAACAATATGGTTGAAGGCTACCTTGATAATTCTTACAAGGTTACTTTCTAATGTTACTGTTTAATTTCACTGTTTTATTGGGTTTTAATTATGTCATTTTGTTGGAAGCAGTGTTATATGTTGTTCTTATTATGTTTCTTTTGTTGTGCTTTACCTTTTGCAGAAAAAGAGAGTGATTGGAGATGAAGTAGGGTTTATAAGAGAGACATCAGAGAATTCTGCTGACCAAATGAAGTGCAATTTGGGTGGGTTAGATCTCAATCGTAACGGAGAAAATCATTATCGCCATCATAGTCATCACTTTCTGACAGTGAATGGAGGGTTTCCTTTTGGTTATGCTTCTGGCAGTGAGGTAATGCACTCAGACCACAAAATAAAAAAAAAGCTAATAGAAGTTGAAATTTTCATCTAATGAATTAAGTTTGATTATTGTTGCAATATAATTTACAATGATTACCGTTGGAAGGTGAAATGGGTTTTTGGGACAGTATTTGGAACTTTACTAACAAGTTCCCCTTTTATTAAAAAAAAAAGATAAATAAATAATGTTCCCCCTATAGTATATCTCAGTCAATAAACAAAAGAACAACCATATGATTAAAAGAGAGTAGAGACTTAAGAAGAAGATGTCTTCTTTGGTTAAATTGTTACCTTAGCTACATAATAAATTTGGCTGATGACCATTATCAGTAAAATTGTATGAGACCAGTACTTACAACACAACACCCTGAATAAGTTCACTTTACTAAAAGTTCAGTTACAAATTTATGGACACAATCTTTAATTTCAAAGTTATCATCGTTTCGTAGTACGTAGGTTAGTTATAGAATTGCAGTAAATTAATTAGGGGAAATATAATTTAATAATATTTTAATGTATCACAGGTTTTGGCAATACACAAGAAGCCGATCAGTGGATCAACAAATGTTATGATGGAGTATGGATTTTTCCCAGGCAGGCCAGATGAACCAAATAACGAAGAACAAACATTGGACCGACGTCCCGATAATAACAACACTAATGATGATGATAAACACTACTGCAATGGGATGGCAGATTTGAGCTTAAAAATGGGAATTTCATATTATTCTTCGCCTTCACAATCACCATCATCTTCACTGTCGTCTCTTACAACTGCAACAACTTGTTCTACTGTTGGTGGACCTTCTAAAACCTCCCTTGACTTGTCCCTAAAGCTGTAGTTTAATAAGTTTCTTTCGAGAAATGCTCAGATTCTCTTTTTGTTTCTTCCCATCTTTTTAGTGTCTGTGTATTTAAGTTTCTGTTATCTTACATACTTTTGTGGTTTTGCTCTGGGTTTCAGATCCCCAGAAACGAAAGTACTTCCTTTCTTTTGCCCTTTTAATTCATTGAGAAAGTACAGTGCTTATTCCCCTATTGGGTTGTTACTTTTCAAGTGTTTATTGTTTTCTACTGTAGCATCTCTGTCAGTTATTAAGCATAACTACAGAGTTATGAATTGAAATTCGCATGAAATTACGAGATTACCGCGTGTCTTAACGATCATAGTTGGTTTTCGTTAACTAGGGCTACAGTGCATCGTAATACTATACTCCGTATATGATAGATGATACCATGATCATTAGCGGCTGCTGGTACTTTGGGATGGATTAAAGTGGTGAGGAATCAGAATCTAAACTTGAAAGATTTAGATGGACAATTCAATTAGTGTGATTGTACTGATACCATTGTTTAGCCAGTCACAACTACCTTGTTGGCCTTCAAAGGGCAATTTACCACGTCAGATAAAATTCAAACGTTAGTGCGGATTTTATAATGTACTGTAGTAGTTTTATTTTCGATCGGAGAGTAACGCCATTTGTGCTATGGTATATTTGTTGTGATAATCATGTATAGTATGTTGAGCTGAGATATGACCCGTGGGAAATGGCGAATCGGACATGTCTAAATTGAACATTATATGCCCCAATACATTTTCACTACTAATTAAATGTATTTTTAAAAAAACTGAAATGCATTATATAAATATACTTTTACTAGTGACAATTACACTTTCTTTTTTAAAAGAGCGGGGAGAGAGTATGAGAAGGGGTGTAAACAATCTAAAATACAAGTAATATGACATATAAGAATTGGTGTGAAATTTAGGGTATGTTCGGCAAACTTCGATGAAGCGGAACCTGGAGCTGAAATTGATTAGTTAGCTTAAACTGAACCTTAATAGATAATCTAATTAAGGTGTTCAAATATAGTAGTTGAATCTGATGAACATAAAAATATTACATAAAAGGACAATTATAATTGTCAATTATAAGGTGTAAGTGTAACAGATAACCACCAAAATGACCACCACAAGCATGAGAATGACAAAAGTTAAAATGTTATGAAATTCACATTCAGGTACACATCTCCTAATCACTTGATCCACACAATGTTTAAATAAGTAAGGATCTTCCTAGTAGAAATGTTCAACTGGAGAAAAGAATCTATTTCTCTCTTGTTTTGACCAATGGGGAGGCATTTTACCTTTGGCGATGAAATTTACATAATTAGCATAACATGGAGGTCGAGTGTGTGATATAGCAAAAAGTTTCTCATCTGGAAACTTATCCTGCAAAACTAAGCCATCAGTGTGCTCAACAATAATTTTATACAAGTGATCCGCAACTGAATTTTCGATCCCCTGATCTCAAGGTTAAACTCTGGTAACAACAAAATCAATCTGATTAATCTAGGTTTTGTATTTTTTCTTTTACAACAAATATCTCAATGTAACATGATCTGAATATACAACTATATTGGAGCAAAAGAGATATGATCGGAAATTTATCAAGTGCAAACACAATAGCTAACAATTCCTTGTTTGTGGTAGTGTAGTTCTTTTGAGAATCGTTTAATGTTCTACTAGTATAATATATGACATGTGGAAATTTATCCGACCTTTAACCAAGTACTGCACCTATAGCATAATCTGGCGCATCACATTATCTCAAAAGGTAAAGAAAAATTAGGAGGTTGCACAATAGAAGCTGAAATAAGAAGATATTTAACCTTTTAAAAGCTTGAACACATTGCTCATCAAATTCGAAAGTAGAATCCTTAGCAAGTAGGCTTGTAAGAGGCCTAGCTATATATCTTGTTAAAATCCTTAGTAAAATCATCTTGAAACCTGTATGGCCAAGAAATGATCAAACTTGTTTGAAAGAAGTAGGAATAGGAAGATTAGAAATAAGATCAATTTAATTAGCTTTACCAACTTCATTCCCTTTCTTAGGAACTCTATGATCAAGTACAATGCCCTCTTGAACCATAAAATGACTCTTCTCCAAACTTAGAACAAGATTTACCTCTTCAAATCTTTTCAAAACCGAAGATAAGTTAGCCAAAAGAATCATCAAATGACAACCCAAATCGTCCACAAACACTTCCAAAAATTTGTCAACCATATCCGAAAAGATAGAAATCATGAATCTTCGGAAAGTAGACAGTGTATCATATTACACAAAACAAATGGCATCCTCCAAAAGGTGAATGTACCAGCAGCGTATATAAAAGTGGTTTTTTCTTGGTTTTTAGTTTAAACAATAGGTGTTTCATAATAACTAGCATAACCATCAAGAAAACAGTAATAACTCTGTGTAGCCAACTTTTCTAAAATTTGATCAATGAATGGTAATGGGAAGTTCCCTAGTTTGTGAATTTAACTTCCTATATATAGTCATTACAAACTCGTCAACTTGTAGTCTCTCTTTTGGAACAGGCACTCCTTGACTTTTTTTTTTGAAAAGTCTCCTTCACTATTCTTCACAATTGTATTTCCAGACTTCTTTGGTACAACCTGGACAAGACTAACCCACTGGCTATCTGAGATAGGATATATAATCCCCGCATCTAATAGTTTGATTTCCTCTTTCATTACATCTTCTTTTATGTGTAGGTTCAATCTACATTGCATTTCTCTAGTGGTTTAGCATTTTCTTCTAAAAAGATCTTTTGTAAGAAGATTGATGGACTAATTCCTTTCTAGTCTGCCATTGACCAGCCTATAGCTTTTCTTATGTTCAGATAAAACCTCAATCAATTGTCTGTCTTAGTCAATAGTTAATTGAGAAGAAATAATTACCGGCAAAGTCTCATTATTACCTAGAAAAACATACTTAAGAAAAGGCGGGAAAGCCTTGAGTTCTAACTTAGGAGGAGACCCAATAGACGAAGGAGCTAGAGAATTAGCTAAAGGAGGTAGTGGCTTGTTCCTAGCTAGCCAACAAGATGTCACAAGAACATGAAAAGACTCTAAGAACTTGCACATTTCTTCTATTTCAACATCTAGACCTAATAAAATTACATGCAAAATACTAACCTCTAGAGTATGCTTAGAAAGAATAGTGGGAAATTCCTCTTCAACTAATTCCTCTATAACATCAACATGGAAACATTCAAATTCACTCTGTAATGAAGCTTGTGAGGAAGCCTAAAAAATATTGAGCTTAATTTTCATGTTCATGACAGTAACTTCCATTTCTCCAGTCCTACTATACATTTAATATTAGCATCTAATGTAGCTAAGAAAGGACGCCCCAAAGTCAC
This sequence comes from Pharnaceum exiguum, assembly GCA_900322385.1. NCBI lineage: Eukaryota > Viridiplantae > Streptophyta > Magnoliopsida > Caryophyllales > Molluginaceae > Pharnaceum > Pharnaceum exiguum. The sequence continues at coordinate 63,647 of ONZK01004213.1, forward strand.
TGGAATATTCTTAGACTACATATGTTACGCAACAAAATCATCTGAAAAATAGTCCTTGTCAACTTTGACCAAGACATCGTCAATTTTAACTCTTGGAAATCTAACAGACCTATCTGTAAGCTGCAAGGTACAATCTAACGGTTACAAGTCTTCCAAACCAAGATTTTATTTAAATGTCCCCACATCCTTAAGAAACTTAGCATAAGAAGAACTTTGCTTAAGATCATCTAAGAAATGCTAATTAATCCTAACTTGCTTAAAAGTTTCAAGAATGTCTTCTTTATACTTATTCTTTGAAAATGGCGAAGGAGCATCTAAAGCTTATTAATAGCTTCAATTAATTTTAACACTTTCATAGAGCATGATTTAACAAATGATTACAACATTATTTTTAACAATAAGTCGTCAATAAGTGCATAGTATTACCAAACGTAGGGGCTTATAAAGGAGTATGCTATAAGAACACCTTTCTCAAAACTTAAAGTTAGTAAACAAATTTTAGCAACTACTTTCCGCAACTTAATACTTAAGCCTATGCACATTTAAATTGTTCATACCTCGTGCATCCCACGGGCTTGAAACTATATAAGATAATTTGTTCCTTTCGGATTTTAATTTTAAAAAAATTAAGGGTCTACTTTTGAAAAAGTATTAGAATCTTAATATATTTTTGAAAGTTTTTTCAAATCGATTTAATCTGTTGTTTTAATTTGGATTGGCTCGGATCAACTAATAACAAACTAAAATTAAGTACTAGAGTGAGCCGTGTTGACTACTAGAACGATGATTAGTTAAACAGAACTTCTACTTCGTACCGAGTTAGAATAAATTGGGCTTACAGAAATTTGAGTACTATCTCAAATTTCATTAGCTTGATGTACGTAGTCCATGGGATTGGCAATTAAGGCCACTTGAGTTGGCTTACACAGATGTACGTACCATCTCAACTACTAGAATTAAATTTATAGACACCATTTTCCTCCTTGCCCATGTATATATGTAGAACAACCTCAACTCACTTTACTGCATACTAGCATTCGCAACTTTTAAATATATCTCACAACACATCTTGATGGAGGGTCACCTTGATACTCTCTTCAAAAAAGAAAATAAGAGCTTTTGTTGATCTAAAGGCAAACACGCACTCCCCTTACAAAATTCATCAAATCATTGAGGCCTTTCTCATAAGGGCTAGTTTAAAATATTGGGATGAGAGAGCCCGTGTTTTTGAAAGAGATGCATGGTTCCACTAATGGAGGAGATTGAGGGGCTTTTAGGTTGGCCAAACAATCAACCCTTTCTCATTCTCATGCTTATGAGTAAATGGGAGGGTGTTAAGCTTGTTTTTAACAAGAAAAAACATACGTCGTACCTTATCGATTGAGTTTTTCAACTTTAACTATTGGCCGACGGGATATTTAGTGGTAATGCACCCTTGACGAGGAATGGTAGATGGCAATTTGAAAGATGTAAATATGTACTCACTAAAATTTCAACTGGGAAAGCAATGAACATGAACCAATTGAAAAAGAAAAAAAATACTCAATTGACAATACAAATAGATTGTATTGCCATGAGGAAAGCGTTTACAGAGCTACATCTAGATTTCTAGTTTAATTATTCTACTCCTAATAATGCGGAGACCCTCCTTGTATCTCCAATAATTGAACAGTAAAAAAATGGTAACTAACAATAAGGATACATATGAACTTTTGGAAACAATTAGAACAATTACATTATGCGGAGACCCTCCTGGCTCCTTGTATCTCCAATAATTGAAATAGATGGTTTCCATTATTTCACTGCTGAGGATGCAACAAAGATGTTCACCAATTCATAGTAAGTGCAAATGCTATCTATTAGACAATAAACAAACTAATAAAAACAGGATTAAGCAACTACAGCAACAAAGAACTGTAATTTATGAAAAAGTAAACACGCATGAAACCATGACTAACTTGGTTTTATCTAATTGTTTTGTTAAGAACGGAAAGCAGACAAAACACTTGGTTGGAGAGGATTCGGAGTGTTGGATGACCATCATCTATCAACGAATACAAACTTTTCCATCTTTCATCGCTTTTATTTTCATCTAACGCACTGGTACTCTCAATTAAATATGTGAACTAAGCTCTACGGAGAGGTACTTTTCTAAAACATACCATTACAAAGAAATTAGCAATTTATTTTATTAAAGCGTATACTATGAATAATGAGGAATATAGGCTGATGAATCACTCAATCATCAAACAATAAATAGCTTTCCGGATCAAACTGAAGATGACAAGCAAAGTTGGCCCTGTAAGTATGAAGGAGGAAATCAATTCAAGCCACACTATTGGACAGCTCATAAGCAAGACTTGTTTAAAACGTACAGTCATAGTGTGATTATGAATCCATTGATTTTGACCACCAGTTAGGATGAGAATGAATCAAATTTCTAGATAAATGCTTGAGGGATTGTCTAGATAGATTAAACTTAGTTCAACAGTGAATCATCCATTTGACAATTAATGGAAATGAGGGTTTGTCTATATTAAACTTAGTATCTTGAATTTTAAATAGATATGTTTTCCCAAGCAATACATACATTTTTTACTCTATAATACAAGAAGGCAAACAAAGTTACTATAGAAATTATATATAGCTATCATCGATTATATTATGTGGTTAGTTGTACAAAAGTGATGATAACTTTAAAAGAAGGATATGATACTACTTGATGTTGTCTTTTCATATGAGCCTAATAGCTATTTTTTATAATATTCTTTAACTTAGTACACCAAAGAATAAAGTTAGCATTACCTATTCCATCACCTACTAAAATAAGTACCATAAACCTAGCAAAACAAGTAAAAGGATTCAGTTTGAACAAAGCTTAAAGTTAACTGATATTAATAGTGATTTATTTGAGAAAGCGGCAACATAGAATCCAGTAGAGTGCGCAATGTAGGTAGAGTACTTACGTAACTGTAGGCACAGGGGCCCCAATCTAAGGGAAATGAATCCACTTAGACTAGGTAAACCCATGGACCTACCCACTAGGTAGTTGAATGCGCATGCTATTGAACAAGAGCCGCCACCAAT
>ONZK01004215.1:34148-46092 GCA_900322385.1 Pharnaceum exiguum
GAATTGTTTAAATACGTAGACGTGAGGTAGAGCGAGCCTCACCTGCATGGTTTAAAATGGGAAATGATATGGTTGAGCCGAATTGTTAGTTGAACCCATTTTCCTAATCTGTAAATAACGTAAACTGTAAGGAATGTCTTGTCTTGTCTGAAGCGCCCTCTGGGCTGGCCACACGGGGACTTTCTTCCAGGAGACTTTAAAAACCATTTGGCAACTATTTGTTTATTTTGGCCGTTCGTGCCGTTTGCCGTTCCATTAGTAGGGAGGTTGATAGCCCATCTTTGAGTGGGGACTACTAGGGAGAGTATGATCATACTTAGACGTTGTCGAGGACGATATGCTGGCTTGAGAGACGTGTCATGAGCGTTTCGAATCTTTGTTGCCATTGACGTTTGCTTTCCAACCCTTAACCATTAATGGACTTATGTCCTCTAAAATGATTAAATAACATTTGTTTATGTATTCCGCTGTGTAATTTATACTTGATATGTTATGTGATTATATGCTATCCATAAGTGAACCTATGTGGTGTGAAGCATGTTATATGGTTTACAGTTTTCGCATGCTTGTAGAAAGACCGATAGGTGTGTGCTTGTGTAGGGTATAGTTAATATGGGTTACTGAGTTGTCAAACTCACCCCATTGTTGTTGACATTTTTACAGGTATTATTCACACGTGTGAGAGTTGTGAAAGGACGACTAGTGATCACAAGTATTTGTAATAGTTGTCTAGATCACATTATAACTATTTGGGATTTTAAGACCATTGTTATTGTTATTATTATTTTCTACAATCTGCTTAGCATATCTCTAGCCATGCAATTCTATAGGGATTGTATGGATAGAGTTATGTTGTAGTAACACCTGTTGGGAACTTTGGGGTAGAAGCTCGATTGCTCTACTATATTTATGTTCATTCGTACTATTATATTGCATTATTATCATGTTTTATCCAGGGTACCCATCGGGGTGTTACAAATTACCTCAATCAAAAGCTTAGTACACAAGTCCAAGCTATTGAATCACAAAATGGTTCGTCGCCATAAGGAGTGTTTTCTACTAACCAACAAAATAACACAATAAATATTTATTTTAAATATAAAATGAGAATTTACAATAAATAAAATATATAATATAAAATTTTTTTTTTTTTAAAACAAAAACCCAAAAACCAAACCCTAAAAGGGTTAGGACCCACACGGCTTGACCAAGCGTGTCCCTCTCAGCCACGGGCTGGATCACAGGCCGAGGCACACTAGCTGGCTCGGCTATGGGTTGGCTGAGTCAGTCCTAACCGAACTTCCTTGTGTGTGTCGGGTGGGGAGAGTTGGGAGCGAAGGACAGAGAGAGAAGGGAGATGCGGGCGAGCCATGCCGGGCCCACCTGACCGACAACAACAAAGGATGGAGAAAAGAGAGAGTGTGTGACGTGTGGGGGGAGAAGAGAGGGAGCAAAGAAAACCTTGTGTGAGAAATTCATCCGATAAAACTAAATGGGGCTTTCACTAGGTTAAGCCATTATATAGGTTAAACCGTTATATATAGGATTCCTAAAGAAATATAATTTCCCACTTAAAACTAATGTAAGTCCCTCTTTCCATAATAAAATTAATCTGTGAAGTAAATAAATAAACTGCACAAAATTTAATTAAAAAAATCATTCAAATATAGAAATATGTTATAAATATGGGGTTTCACACCGTGCATCATAGATTGTGACCAGTTAGGCGTTTGCATTTATTATAAAACATTGAATGGTGTTATTAGAAACGATCACTTCTCCTTACCATTTAATGACTAAAAAATGCATTTAAAAATTGTTGGAAATGGACTTTATTATTTATTAGATGATTCATCTTGTTATAACTAAATCCCCATAGACCCTAAAAATCAAGAGAAAATTACATTTTCTTGTCTTGATGGTACTTTTGTGTTAGAAGATCAATTCCTTTTGGGTTACACTTTTGTTTTTCCAAATAAGTATGAAGGCTGTTTTTTACATAGTTGGTTAGTCTCTTGAGTTGTTGTGTTTTTATATGCTTCACTTATGTATTACTTTTACTTTGCATGTTTGTTTCGTGAATGTTTTTATGGTTACGTTGGTTTCTAATATTTTTCACTGCAGGTAAAAGTGTTTTTTCTGATTACATTAATTTCTAACAAGTTTCCATTGCACGTATGGAGAGGTTCTCATACAGGTACTAAGTGGGTCATTCTGGAAACAGTCTCCCTATTTTTCAAATTGGGGTAACGCTACGTACATCAGGCTGCCTCAGTACCCCATCTTAGATGGGACGACCCACTGGGTTGTTGTTGTTGTTGTTGGTTAGTCTCTTGAGATTTCTACGAATGAATGTTCTATTCTTGAATCATCTTTTGATAAATGACTAGATAATTTGAAATTAGTTCTCAAAAGGTGTGAAGAGTCTTTCGCTATATGGTTTCATTTTATGGTGCAAGGGGCAGTGTTTTAGACCGTAAGCGAGATATCTCATAAGAGAATTAATATAGATAGATCTAAACTAGAAGTGATTGAAAAACCTCTCCGTCCCTGTTTAGTTAAGGAAGTTAGAATTGATTTAGGCCATGCAGGTTTCTATGCATAGTTTATTCAAGATTTATTTAAAATTTCAAAGCCTTTATGTGACTTATTAGCAAAAAAAAAAATGCTTTTTCGGGTTTCTTTGATGATTGTTTACGTGCTTTTATTACTTTGAATGAAAAAAATTCTAAACGTAATGCGAGTAACAATGAAGTAGGTGCGCTTTTATCCAAAAAAGAATAAAGTTTTTCAAACTATTTACTATACTATCAGAAATTTGAATGATGTTCAATAAAATTATGCAACTACCAAAAAAAAAAAATTTGCCTGGGTAGCTTTGATAAATTTTATTCTTATCTTATTTTGAATAGGGTTATTGTTTTCGCCATTATCCTGACTTGAGATATTTGTTTGCAAGGAAAGATGTCAAACCTACTAATACCCATTGGATTCTACTTCAACTAGAATTTGATCTGGAGATTAAAGACAAGAAAGGTAGCAAATGTTTTATTGCCGACCATAAATCAAGACTACCTCGTGTTCATTTAGAAGATCCATCTACTCTTATTGTTGAGGAATTTCTAGATGAGCATTTATATGCTCTGCTAAACCTTCTGGTCCTTAGTATGATGATTTTGAAAATTTCTTAGCTATTAATAGCACGTCTTCCTATTGATTTGTCAACTCAACAATGAAAGAAATCCTTTTCAATTATTAATCACTTTTCTTGGGACAAACCTTACTTGTATAAGATATTTGTTGATGGAATGATTAGACTTTCTGTGTCTGATGATGAAATGGAGTCTATTTTGCATCATTGTCATGTCATGAGGCCAGTGGTCATTCTAGAACTACAATTGAGATTTTACAATGTACTTTTTATTGCCTACTATTTTCAAAGATGAACATGCTTATGTATGTACTTTCTTAAGATGTCGATAAACCAATGAACATTTTTAGGAGACATGAGATGACCTTGAATAATATTTTTGTTGTAGACATATTTGATTTGTGGGGTATTGACATTATATATAGGTCATTTTCCTTATTATTATAATAATGAATATATTCTTGTCGTTGTCGATTTTGGTCAAAATGGATTGAGGCTACTGCATTTCCTACTAATGACTTAAACGTTGTAATTAAACTTAACAAAAAGGATATTTTCACTCTATTTGGGACACCTAGAGCTATAATAAGCACTAATATAAGCTCCCTTAAAGAAAAAAAGCACTAAGATAAACTTTTTATTAATAAAAAAATTTATGTCCCTTTTGAGTATATAAGGTGTTAATCACCAATTTTACACACCATACCATCGTCAAACATCCGATCACGTAGAGGTATTTAATATAGTAGGAAGGCTTGATCTTTGAAGTTACATTGGATGACACATTATAGGATTGTAGAACTACATTTAAAAAAACCCACTGATATGCCTCCTTTAAATTGGTTGTTGGGAAAGATTGTCCTTTACCCGTAGAATTAGAGCATAAGCCAAATTGGGCTATGAGATTTTTGAAGTTTGATATGCAGCTTGCTGGTAATAGGAGACTTGTGAAACAGATGAGATGGATAAGTTTACATTTAGCGCATATGAGTGTGCTAAACTTCATAAAGAAAGGATCAGACTAAGTGAGTCTATGACTAGCAAATTATAGACCGACATGGCGGGGCTAACAGTGGTTATATAACTCTAGGTTGTAAGTTTTTCCTAGAATATTGAGGTCTAGAAGGTCCGATCCATTCACTATTAAGAAAGATTTTCCTTCACGAGTTGTAGAGTTACACACCAAACTACGGGAACTTTATTGGTAAATGGTAAGACATTAAAATCTTATATAAATGGGGTAAAGGGGATGAAGTTTAAAATACTCATAGACAATCCTTCTAAGTAGATTATAATGAATTTTTTGAAGAAAGAGTCGTCATTGCCATGATTAAATTATATTATTCCTTTATCATTACTTAGGTGTTGGGTTATAGATTTCCATGAAGTTGGTACTACCTTTTTTGTGGAACAATTAAAAGTTCTGCCATAAAATATGCGCGAAATCAAAGGGCCTCCTAAATTTGACATTACTAATCATGCCCTCAAATAAGAGGTAGCTAGTTTTTAGAATCATATACTACCAATAAGGAACCATGGGTTAACTAAGTTATTTAATAATTTAAGCTATATATACCCCATTTGGGATTTTTTTCTTCATCATCCAAGTGTAACCTTTCCTAAATAACTATTTACTTTGATCTCAAACTCTCACTATTATTAAAAGTATGGATAGTTCAAACTCTCAAAACATGAGCTACCAAGCTGGTCAAGCCAAGGGCCAGACTAAGGTACAAGGTTTGGAAACAAAATTCTTCTTGTATTGCGTGAAACATATTTAGGAAGTTTTATTAAAAAAAATTCTCAATATAATATATAATGCAAGAATATTCGCGATGCTCATATATTTACTTTGGCAAATTTTAGCGATTAGGCTGATGAATGTCTTGGCAATCTTCTCTTCTCTAATGATGCAATGTAATTTAACATTTTCGTACATATGAAGCAGTTTAGATATTGTACAGATGTGATTAACTATAGATAATTTGGTTGTTGTCTTTTAGTATTTTAACATGTAATTTGTATGGTTTTTGTTTCCCTTTTAGGAAAAGGCAAGCTGCATGGCGGACAAAGCTAGTAATGTTGCCCAATCTACCAAGGAATCTATTCAAAATGTATTCTTCTAAAATCTTTTAAGTTTTAGATAACTCTTATACATCATTTTGCTCATGTGAGAAACTTATAAACATTAGAATTTTAAAAAGTGATAATAAATAAAATAAAATTTCATAAGTAATTGTGATGATTTACATTTAGGTCATGTTCCTTAGTAGCTATCTTGCCAACTTTTTTTATCTATTTATTTTCATTCAAAACTTTCAATTTAATTCTATATTCTATTTAATATTACGTTAATATTGGGAGTATTCGTTTTAATTTTATTAAATTTAGCTCTATCAACCTGTTAAACAAGGTTTCCGTTAGTAAACTTGTGTTCTTATTAAAATCTCAAAGCAATTTGGGGCTTTAATAGAAATGTTATAATGTTTTAAGAGTTTAAAATAATGAGTAAGTAGTAAGTCTTAGGAATATATTTTTTAGTTAGAAAACTTTAGGTTAAAAAATTTAGTCGAACTTTAACTTCAATTTGGAGCTACACACACATGCACACTTATTGAAGTATCTTACTTAGATGAATTGAAATTAAGATCTTACTAAAACCATTCATTTTATTTTTGCTTGTGAATATAGGCTGGCTCACAAATGCAAGAAAAGGCACGATGTGGAATGGATTCCATGAAGGATGCTACCGGGATGAATAAGTGAAGCAAACTACATAGAATATATTATTATGTTTCCATAGTCTATAGGATTACTTAAATATATAATCACGAAGAGCACTAATTTACTTCTATCTTTAAAAAAGAGAAATAGTAATATTCTCTCTCCGTGTTTTTTCATAAGGAGTTAGCTATGTGTTTTATTGGATTAGAAATGAAGCAATAGTTTACATACGTCAGCATTTGTTGTGCTAGATGAAAATGTGGTTCTTGAGGCAGATTGTAATATATATTGCAACTACTCATACATCAAGAGGCCATGATGTTGCACTAACATGATATGTTAGTGCATAATGTTGAATTGGTAGCATCTAATGTTATAATAATAGGTAATGTTGCTCTCGAATGATCTCCTTCTATAATATATCTTGAGCCACAAGTTATATTTTGATCATTTTGGCTGTGTGTCCTTCTGTCATCATGTAAAAAAAATCGAATAAGGGTAGGAATTTTCTGAAATTCCTTTATTTCCTCAGTGTATCAAAATAAATCCATTCGTAAAAAAAGAGCCAAAAAAGTCATGTTCTCTTTATTCTTTCCATTAGATATTTTCTAAAATTCATTTATTTCATGTTGCTTGTGATTCACTACACAGAAGTACGTACACCTATGTAATAATAATTTTGGCATTGTCTTCTTCCATTCATCATATTTTTGAATTTTTTTCCTTGCATTCTACTTCTTTTTTTGTCCTCACATGATCACGTTCATGATCACTTTTTTTTTCTCCAATAAATTGTTAAATAGTTTCATTATAATTAAAATGTTATCATCGCTAACATATACTACTCAACAAACGTTCACTACATAAAAGCATGTGGTTCATTAGATTGAATTAATTACAAACCATTTAATAGTCGTACGATATAATTGTGTAAGTACATAATTTTGTACTAGGAGTTATACCAAATACTAATGATGATTAAGCCACTTATTGGCATTTATTTAATATTATTAGAGGTGACAACGAGCCTTAAAGACTCGAGAAAAGGAATGGCCCACCGTCCCATTATTGATAGCCTATCCCGATCAATTAGAGTTAGCCAAATGGCCTAATTATTAATTAATTAACCCATTATCCCTTAGCCCATAACACAAGCCCAATCAATTAGCTTTTCCTCACTTAAAATATTTATTAATTAAATATTACTTGGGGAATAAGTAACTTCTTCTTTCTTTAGAGATTTCTGAAATATTTAGAGCCTAAATACGAGTTTACAACATGCCTAAATTAGATTAGCAATATTCCGGAATAAACACAAAAGGAAAATAAAACCTTCCCGGAATCTTTATTCAGGCGGCATGCGCCAGGGCTTGGCGGCATGCGCCAGAACCTTGGCGGCTAGGTTAGTAAAACAGAAGCAAGTGTCGAACAAAACTGCAGGCCCGGCAATGCAGCCAGATTCTGGCACGTGCCGCCAGGGATTGGCAACGAAGGCAGAGTGTATCTTTTTCGGAGCTTTTCTATTTATCTAATATTCTTCTAAATTCCGGGATTCTTCCATCCTCCACTATAAATACCCCCACATTAAACCCTCTTTCTAAACACTCATTCACCCTAGAATTACTATGCCAAATCACTCCACACTTCATAGAAATCTCAAACCATAATCTGTTTTAGTCAAAACCTTCAAACTCTTAAGCAAACTGAGATTTCCCATAGCAATTAGGAGCCAGAGGTACGTTGGACTAGCTACTATATAAATAAATTTACCATCTTCTCAAATATTATACAGCTTTATTTTCCCAAATCAAGGTGCCAAACTAGCAACCGACACGGGCAAAGTTCTTAGGATTGGGGCGCCTTCATCCAATGGCATGGACATGGCCAGCCCCTGCGGTGCCAAAAAGTCAGAACTGTAATCAGCCAGGTATCGTTTATGCCCCGGATAACAACGGAAAAAGGGATGAAGAATCATCTTCCAAACTATTCATTGATTCTGCCAGCAGTGCCACCACATGCACCAGTGGGCAAGAAGCAACTCGCCTGAGTCTCAGCTGAACTTTCCACCGGCACTGTTGAATATTGAGGGCCCAAGTGATGTATAACGCCAACTAAAAGTGTTATTGAAAACTCAAATATGTAGTACAAGGGACAAGGTTTCTACAAGAGAGGAGTTGGAGCTTTAGTTGGGATACCTCTCACTAGAACCTCACTCTCTCTCTAACTAGGCTAGTGTTTATGTGTTTGTGTTTTTTTTTTTGGATACACACCAAATGGGTAGGCATGACTCCTATTTATAGGAGTGTCTTGACATGCCCTAGAATTATCTAGAGATAACTACTATCTAACTAACTCCTACTTGGCATTAACTATTCTAGATAGATAAGTATCTTGCAGAAATATCTACACTAAGATAATTGTAGACTATTCAAGAATGTTAGGGAAAGTGTGAGTTGTTATTTCTAACAGGCACTGCCATCGAACTCCCCACAACGGCAATGGCCCACTGTACACCCATAACACACCACGACGGACCTTCCCCACTCAATACAACCGCGGCAAGTTTACACCAACCACTCAAACCCCACCATGTCCTTGCCCACCCGCAAGAAAACAGAGAAACGGCAACGCAAGAGAGCAAAATAAAGCCACCATTATCACCTATTACAATCTCATAACCCAACAACAAAGTACCAGCAACAACACCGGGGGCGTATCACTAGCCAGCAACACAACTAAATCAACTGAAGCCAAACAGTAGCTCAAACACCATATCATAACATACACAAGGAAGAGATGTTGGTTTACCTTTCCTATCTTTCACCAAATGAACTGTCATCTCAATTAGTACTTCACAGTCACACTGGCATAGCACATCGCCCGTACCTCGCCTCTGATTGATCGGCTTCCCTCTAACAAATTATTAAAACATAAAATAATACCCATAACCTCGTTTTAATAAACTAAATAAGTCACCCATTAATCAAAAATTAACCCCAGTTAACAAAACAAAATCTGAAATTCGAAATATAAACGAGATAAGGAGGAGCTGAACCGAGATGGGTTCCATTTGTGGTGGCCGATGGAGCATGAAGCAGCAGCTCAGCTCGTGGCGGCTCAGGTGGTATTGGGTGATGTCAGAGAAAACAAAGAGGAAGCTAAGAGAGATAGACAGTGGACGGTATGAGGATGATGATGATGTGATTGATGATCAGATGATGGTGATGAGCGATGATTGTGGTGCACAATGGTGAGAGAACGGTGAGAAAATAACGAGGGAGGAGAGAAGACGAACCAGAGAATTGGGAGAAGATATGTGAGTTAGTGGGTTTATTGAAATGAAAAATGGGAACTTAATTTCCCTCTGTACTGAAGAAATGGAAGGGTAGACCGAATGACCGATGAAGAAATGTAAGGGTAGACCGAACTTAATTTCCCTCTGTCCAATAAGATCTTTTTTTTTTCCAACAGACAAGTAATACGCACAAAACAAACGGTCTATTGAGAACCAAAGGTGAATCGTCCAATAAAAACCGAACACCTTTTATTTCTATTTAAAATCAAATCACAATACTTTTAATAAATAAATAATCCATCCCAAAATATTTTTTTAATTAAATATAAATTTCAAAATCAATGACACGTGTGCAGATGAGACATATATTCAATAGATTATTTAACAGATAACCTATAAATATTTAGTTACAATCAAATTACAACAATAAAAATATATCTGAACCCATTTCATATATGATATCGGGTATTAATGACCATTCGGAAAGCCTCCTATAGTAATTAATACACACTTAGGTAAGCATTAATGACTCCTCTTCAACAAGTCTCATAAATGAAACATTTACACAAATTTTTCTAATGATACAATAGCTTTCATCTTAAAAAAATTCCCTAAAGTAAAAACAAAAAACAATAAAATATATTATTTAGTTGCAGTCAAATTACAACATTTGAAAAATGTGCCACATCGACCAACCTCATAAATAAAACAGATTCATACAAAAAATTTCTAATTTTACAATAGCTTTCATCTTAAAAAAATATATTTGTACAATAATATGACAATTACAAATTTACATTTATTACAAAATATTACATTAAATATAATAAGTCACATTTTTAATGCCAGTAGTCAGTTCTTTTATTATTAGTCAGAAATACACCCGGTGTAAGTATACACCCGATGTACCAAAGAATTATTGTATGACAACTAATTTCCCCTAAACTAAAAAAGAAAAGAAGATTGCTTTCAATAATATAGAGCATTGTTTTTAAGGGAATTAAAATAGAGCTTAAAATAAATACAATCAAATCAAATTAAAATATACTATTAAAATATCTACGAAATTAATAAGGATGAGAGAGAAAGGGCTAGAGAAAGGGTTGATCTCAGGGAGATAAACACCACGATTCAGATCTGTTTTTCCCAGCCACCATGGGTAAACGGGGTCGACCACCAAAGAAAAAAATAATACTTCTCCTTCATCTACACCTAAAGATCCAAATAATTCTTCTTCTGCCACAAACACAATTCAGAGAGACACAATACCTAGATCGAGAGAAAACCTAACATTTGGGGATTTCATTCTACCAAATATTCCTGAGAGCAATACAGATGGTTTGGATACTACTACTCTAGATCCATCTATAGGTGAGGTTATTGAGCATAATTTGGAGCAAGAAAACATGGAGCCTGTCTCGACAACTGAAACATGGAGAGATAAGCTTGTTCATGGAAAAAATGTTGAGAAACCATTGGGTATGTCATTAGATCTTATTGAAACTCCTGGTGATGAAATCATTATAGATCTTGATGATATTCAAGGGGAAATTGAATATTGGAAAAACACACTTGTGGGTACGGTTGTTGGTCGTGCGGTGAAAGTGGAATCGATGATTGAGTTTGTTTTGAAGGTTTGGAATCATTTTCAACCACCTGAAGTTTTATACTTTAAAGAAGGTTGGTTTTTCTTCAGATTTAATAGCCATGAGGATAAGGAGAAAATCTTCAAAGGGGGGGCTTGGCATATGGGGGGGAATGCTATGATACTAAAGAATTGGCACCCAGATATCAGTCATGAGTTGGATGCAGTTACTAAAATACTTGTATGGGTAACCTTATCAAACCTTGATCCTTGCTTTTGGTCTGCTAGAACATTGAGAAAAATAGCCAGCAAAATTGGGACACCTTTATTTGCTGACCAATATACTAGCACCAGAACAAAAATTGCTTTTGCTCGGATTTTGGTCGAAATTGATGTTACTGCACCATTAGTCAAAGAGGTTACTCTTGTCTCTCCTTTTTGCGCAAGATAACTCAACAGATAGTGTATGAATGGGTACCATATTTCTGTCATCATTGTGGTAAATTGGGACATGAAATTGAGAAGTGTAAAATGAAAGAGCCTGTTCTAGTTGAGCCTACCAATGAAGTGCCAGAGAAAGCTCACAAAGCTCCTGCCAATAATCATGCTCCAAAGACTCTTTGGAAACCAGTGGTGCCTGTGGACTGTTCTAACAGATTTGAAACTCTCATTTCTGCTGAAAATCTTGACATTCAAAACTCAGAGCATGGTGATGAGCACATTGTTGATAAAGGAGGTACCAATTTAATTGATGGAATTTTATTGCCTGATAATCTTAGTGGAAAGGTTGATGGGAGTTTTCATACTCTCACTCAATCTGTGTCATGAATTTTTTGACTTGGAATGTAAGGGGTCTAAATGACTCCTTAAAACAACAGGATGCTCATCGATCCTTGTTGTTAAATAAAGTGGATGTTGGTGCTTTCTTAGAAACTAGAATAAAAGAAAAAAAAGCAAAAAAAATTTCTAAGATTTTCAGAGTCTTTTCTTTTGCCCAAAATTATAATTCTCATCCGAATGGTCGTATATGGGTGTTTTGGGATGATTCATTCATTAAATTGAATGTATTATGTTCAACCTCTCAGTTTATTCATTGTCATATAATAAATCAAAAAATGGGACTTTCCATGTTTGTCACTTTTGTTTATGCCTCGAATGATAATGAAGAGAGAAAGTTATTATGGAATGA
>ONZK01004216.1:0-12166 GCA_900322385.1 Pharnaceum exiguum
ACCACTAAAACGCTAACGGAACCAAACCTCAGGCCACCAAAATGACAATATCCAAACCTCGGGACACCAATTCATAATTAGGCCAAACCTCAGGGCACCAAAACGCAAAATATCCAAAATTTTATTTTGTTTAATTAGTGAACAACCTCCGATAAACATCAAATTTGGTATACATCAACCCAATGATGATTACTAAGTGTCATAATAATATCATAACACTTTGAGTTATTTTATTACTTTTAAAATAAAACCAAAAAGAATTTTACTTTTTTTAATTTCTTTAATCAATAAATATTTGGATAAAGTTGAAACCAAGCTTAGTTCTAATTAAATCTTAATCCCTCATGGATCCAAGAGGTGCAAAGCCAAGGAAGACTCGAGACGGTATTAGTACTAATCACCATTTGATTAGTGCTAATGATCCATGAAGTCCATCAAGAGCAATTGGAGATCAAAGCTAGATTAGGACTAGTACTTAGGATTTTCTTATTTTCAATTGCAATATAATTATTATTTACCGGTATTGTAAGACCAAATTAAATCCAAGGCGATATATAAAATTATCCATCTACATATCTCATTTTGCATGTGATTAATTCAACTCGGCTTAAATAAAATAAACCCCGATTAATCAAAATTAATCGGATCACTTGTGTGCTTATTTTAGGACCAATATGCTATTAATATGTGGCAATGACCTAACTTCAAGTCCAAGGATAATGGACTCATTATTCCCTTTTACATACTTATTGAAATTTATTCACTCAAAACCAAGTGACATAATTTCAATTAAGAGTAAGAGTGAATAATAAGTTTTCACCTCTTATTTGACTTTAGGCCATCCAAAAGGGCCTTATTCCAATCATTGAAATCCTTTATCAAATTACCTCAACACAAATCGACAATTTCACATCCATTTCATCTAAACTTCACAATGACCAAAATCAAAATGCTTTTGCCATGTTTGTCAATCCAAATCAATCGATCACTCAAACTTAATTAACACGGGTTCTTATACCCAATTTTAATTCAAGATATATTGATTGCTCGTTTTGCAATACAAACCATGTCAATTATGCCAATATAATTCATTATGGTCACTAAGTTGAACCATATATCCATTTCTACCCTCATTGGATTCCCATGATTGGAGTAGAACCCTTTGGTAGAACTACGTAGGACTTTGATCCGTATTGAACTCAAAATCCAATATGGTACGTAGTGCAGTTCAATTCCAAGTCCGCCATATGTAAATAGCAAATTGGTTCTACCATGTTTTATTTTCATGTGCTATGTGAATATTTGTGCAAATACATGTATATATGTGTTATTAAATTACCCAACCGTTGACAATTTATAAATGGATATGACATATTAGTAAGAGCCCGTACTTAATACATAGAGGGAGACGAGGACTCTTCCGTTCGCACTCTCTAACCTAGACCCTTACCCATTATCTCTAGTTCGCATGACCAGTCCAATACTCTAATTTGAGATTTGCCTTTCCAGTTGCTACAGAGTCATTTTTCTGGTCTCTTAATTGATCTTCTTTGTTATTATCAACTAAGAGGCCATCTTTTCCAAAACCGTCCCTATTCGGTATAAGTAAGGTGGCGACTCCGAAGTCTTTTCAATGACAATTATTCTATCCATCAGTCATACTCCGTCTCGTGGGCGTATCTCTCCGGAAATACGTATACCACCATGATTCAAAGCGTACGACACCCCGGTATCCGTATACCGCGAATCTGGCCCCCACAGCTCCCGATGGGACGATTGAAAGCAATGGAAATCGTATTTAGTGTTTTCTCTCTCTAGACTATGTTTCTCTCTCTAGACTATGTTTTGTGGTAATATCTTTCTTTTAATAATTGCCTTGATAATTTATCTGTTGTATTAAAAAGATGTGAGGAGGCTAGTTGATCGTATTTCTAATATCACTCCTCTAACTTCCATGGAACAAGTGTGTTCATATTTAGGACATGCAGGATTTTGATGAGTCTTGCTTGTAATCATTTGATTAATTTACTAGTGAAGGAAAATGCATTTGATTTTGATGAGTCTTGTTTGGAATCATTTGAAAAACTGAAATCTTTACTTGTTTATGCAGATATTGTCCAACCCCTAAATTTTTTTATTCCCATTGAGATTATGTATTGTGAAGCTTCTGATTGTGCTATTGGGGGTGTTTTGGAGCAAATGCTAATTAAAGTTCCTCATGTTATTTATTATGATGCTAGAACTCTTTTTGATACTCAAAAGAATTATACTATTACTAAAAAAGTGTTACTTGTATTCTCTCTTGATAAATTTCAATCTTATCTCTTCCATTCTAAAGTCATTATCATTTCTAATCACTTGGCATTGGACTTTTTGTTGTATAAGAAAGAGACTGCGTGATACCAATTAGAGAATCATATATATTTGGCTAACTTGATTTCTCATTGAACACAGTCCACAGGTGTAATGTGTAAATATATACAACTTAAACAGTACCCAACTTGGACCTCATAATAATATATATTGTAAGTTACATTACGTACACTAGATAGATACATAAGGCCCAATACAAAGCGGACGTTCTTCTTGGAAAATCGTACGTGCAGACTTTTATTAATTATTATAAAGAACGCTAAGTGATTACGTGTATTCTATTTTCTAAGTGAGAAATAGTTTAACAAACTATTCGTATTTCCTATTATCCACTCTGATTAATGAGAAACAGAGGTGCTAGTGTAAAAGAACCATCTAGAGAGAAAAAAAACTAAGGGGATTTTGGCTTGACTACTATAGGAGACCTAACAATGTGTTTGCCATCTGACCACTCCACACTTCCAAAAGAGTAGTCTTTGGAAAGCTCCTTGCCTTTCGCTTTAAAGGTAAGTTTATAATGAATTTCTTGACCGTATTTTGAGTACCTGAGGGCCTTAGGCTCGACGGTAATAGAAACTCCTTGAGGGGCCTTGATTCTAGCGGTGTACGTGCTCGGCTGCCTTGCCACATTTTTTAGCTTACGTGTAACAGTAGCAATCCTAGATAAATCAGCAACTGTTATAGAGGGTATGTTAAGATCAGCAATGCTTACATTCGAGGGACAATGATAAGGAGTTTTGGAGTAAGGCCAGAAAGGTTTCAACTTTTGTTGGTCGAAACCATGTGCACAAAGAAAGTCAAGATAGTCATGCAATTTCAAGTCATAGACGAGCCCGGGGTCCATGGCTAGGTTTGGCCTGATAAACCCGGATCCATAGGAAAATGGCGTTCCTTCTTGGAGGTTGAATTGCTCGCGGATTGGCTGATCCATATTGTCTTCGGTTGTAGCTGCACATTAAGATCGAGATCAGGATCAAACAAAGTGCTAATGGCCTTGCTAAACTTCGGAAGGACTTCTGTAATGAACTAATGAACATGTAGTTTATAATGAACGAAAAATATACAAATGAAGTGCATAGATGAAAGACAATGATAGATATACACTCAAATCTCAATATATATATTATCTAACCTTAAACTACCAATAAATTAAAAGAATCCTTAAAAACAAACAAAAAGATAAAGACTCATTCACATATATGAGACAAAAAAAGTTGTACGTAGATAGTAGCCGAGTGTCACTGAATAATAGTGCATGAATCAATCACAAACCCCCCGCTACATATATCATCCTCTAAACTAGCCTTAGACTATGTTTTAATTTGTTCATTTGTTCACGAGTTGACTAAACTGAACTTAACAAAGAATGAACTTAACTAAATCAGCAAGTATTTGGTATACCGGGTACATATATCGGGTGAATTTATGACTAATAATAAATGGACTAACTAGTGACATTAAAAAGGTGACTGATGATATATGTTGAAATACTTTGTAAAATATACCCAATGTACACGTACAGTGGTGTACCTAAGAATTAGAGTAACTAAACTGGGATGAATTATAGAGATGACAATTTAACAAAAACACTTGGTTGAAGTGAAAGTGAACATAACTCAATTTAAAAAAAAAAAGAACTTAACTAAGCTATAACATTTAACTTGAACAAAACAAAGCATTTAAGAAATGATTCAGATCAGCTCATATTTTTAGCATGTTTTGAAAATTAAGTAAGTGTCAAATAGCATTCTTGCGCCACATTATCTGTATATCTTTGGCCGAGTGTATATGTAGCTTTGTTTGTATAGGAAGTTTTATAGTTTTAAAAAATAGCTGTTTCACTTGTAGTTTACGATAATTTTTTAAATTTTTTGAGAACAAATTATTTGCTACCATTATGCCCAATGTGAATACTTTTTTTTTTTTTGGTATAGAGGGAGGCACTGAGGCCAGTAAGAATCGAGCCCCCAACCTTAAGGGTCGAAGATGTGCTCTTGAGCAACTCTCTCTTCTTCCCGATGTGATTACTTAACTAAATTGAAACGTGAAAAGGTTCTACCTCGCCCTGGTAGGAAAAAATGCATTGGGGTAGCTACACAATATCAGCTAGTTTAAAGTATACCGGTTATACACTACACCGGCTAAATTTATAACTAATAATAAAGCTATTGATTAATAGGATCGAAAATGTGACTAATGATATATGTTGTAATACTTTTTAAAAAAACTGTACATTGGGTGTACCTATAAATTGGAGACACAATATTCATAGTACACCTAATTTTACCATATAGTTTGCTCAGTTGCATTTTGCTTATCAAATGTTAAATTTTCCAAATTAAGTTTGTTTCTAAATTCAGATATAGTTTATAGTCATTATTTTGCGTATCCCAAAAAAAAATGCATAAGGCACATCGAAGTCAAAAAAACTTGAAAGCACGAATTAAAATTATATTTCTATTATAGTTTATTCAAAGAGAAAAAAATTAAATAATGATTATTTTTATCGCTTAACAAATTAATCGAAAAAAGCTCAAAAATATAATTTTATTGTTTCAATTTTGTGGGAAACTTGGTAAACTAATCTATTCTAGCTTTTTACGTGTTTGATTTGCTGTTATTTTGGTTAAATATTGGTAGTTGTTTTTTAAAAGGATATTTTACGTTTTGGTGCCCTGAGGTTTGGCCTAATTATGAATTGGTGTCCCAAGGTTTGGATATTATTTTTTTTGGTGACCTGAGGTTTGGTGCCGTTAGCTTTTAGTGGTTTGACTGTTAAGTTGAAGGGTTGACTTTTAAAATCGGTGACGTGGCAGTTGATTTTCAAATTTATGAATGTTAAATGTCCAATTTACCCCTTTAAATGTCCATTTTATGACCGTTAAAATAAAATGAAATGAAAATAGAAAGATATTTTACCTTTTGGTGCCCTCAGGTTTGGCATAGAAAAATAATTAAACTTTCTGTATAATAAACAAAGTTGAAAAAATTAATATTTTAATACTTTGAGGGTGTATATGTCAAATGAAAAATACCTTAATGTCACAATGATAATGTTAAATTACAATATGTCCAAATGGATGAAAGAAAAATACCATTTTGGGTATTTTGGGTTGAAAAATGTGTCAATTTTTTTAGGTAAAAAGACTTAAGTGCCCTTGTTTTTAACAGTCAAACATGCCACCTAACGGTCAAACCACTAAAAAGCTACGTCACCAAACCTCAGGTCACCAAAAAAATAATATCCAAACCTCGGGACACCAATTCATAATTAGGCCAAACCTTAGGGCACCAAAACGTAAAATATCCTTTTTAAAATTCAAGATTAAGGGTGTGTTTTGTTCGTCAGGAAGGACGTGAATAGAAATTGAACCGAACTAAAAATAACTTAACTGGATAAGGTTGTGTTTTGTTCGATTGTAGTACTACAGTTCACTTTTTTATGTTTAGATATTTACAGCCGATCAAAACACATCCTATGACAGTAAAAATTATGACTAAAACTAAACTGAAGAAAGATAATAGACTAAAAAGAACTGAATGAACTAAATTGAAAAAAACTAAATTATAAGGTAGCCTAAATCATTAAATGCGAAGTGAACGATGCTTTGACTAATTTCAATTTTTTTTGTCAGGTAAGCTAAAAGGCAAAGCCGCAAAGGACTGTGTATGTTTCCAGTCTGACATCACTTTTGGGGAATAAAAAAAAAAAAAAAGGATATTTTGCGTTTTGGTGTCCCGAGGTTTGGCCTAATTATGAATTGGTGTCCCGAGGTTTGGATATTATTATTTTAGTAACCTGAGGTTTGGTGCCATTAGCGTT
The DNA here is from genome assembly GCA_900322385.1 of Pharnaceum exiguum. Taxonomy (NCBI): domain Eukaryota; kingdom Viridiplantae; phylum Streptophyta; class Magnoliopsida; order Caryophyllales; family Molluginaceae; genus Pharnaceum; species Pharnaceum exiguum. The sequence goes on from ONZK01004216.1 coordinate 6,197, forward strand.
TTAGTGGCTTGACCGTTAAGTTGAAGGGTTGACTGTTAAAATTGATGACGTGGCAGTTGATTTTCAAATTTATGAATGTTAAATAAAAGGGGTAAATTGGACATTTAACATTCATAAATTTGAAAATCAATTGTCACGTCACCAAATTAAACAGTCAACCCTTCAACTTAACGGTCAAACCACTACAACGCTAACGACACCAAACCTCAGGTCACCAAAATGATAATATCCAAAACTCAGGACACCAATTCATAATTAGGCCAAACCCCAGGACACCAAAACGCAAAATTTCCTAGAAAAAAATCTACGTAGCCCAAAAATGTTGAGGAACTTAATACGAGCTCATGCAACACTCTTGGGGTGTCATTAATCACTATTTTCCCTCAAAAAAATATGAAAAGTTAACACCGTCAGAATGAAGGACCAAATACTGATCCCTCTAAAACTTTAGGGACCTAATACAAGACTAGGCAAACTTGAGGGATGTATTTGGTGCTTCAGCCCTAGGAATCACGGTACATAATAGCTGACTGTATCAAACGGTGAGAAAGCATAGGGCGTATCGTGAAATTCAAAGGCCCTGTGCAAAATTCTAAAATTGAGGTCTATGCTCTATAGAAGACAATTAATATAACACTAAACTGCTCACTAGGTATTTGATCTCATGATCCAAAATGTATTTTGGACTTTTGGTGTTTTTCAACCAACTCCACTCCCTGATTATTTGTAAAAGAAAGAGGTTTTATATTATTTATCTTTGTTGGCTACTTGATATAATGAGGCCCTTCCCAGCTAGGGGCTTGAGTAAGTGCACTTGCTCAAGGACGCCCATTAGAAAGTCTCCTTTGAGACCTTTTGATTTAGCTCGAAATGGCATGATGTACTAGATGTTGATGATCATAGGCTCATAGCTTTAGTAGTGCCGTAGTGGTTGTGCTACGTAGTAGTGTTTTTTTGAGAAGAGGGCTGGAAATGATAATTAATGATTATTAGTCCATTTTCTATTGTTCCCATATTTGATGATATAAGATTAGGGGGGAGTTTCCAACCCGAAAAAAACAAATCGACAGTCACCCGAAACTCTAAAATCTGGGTCAAACCCGATCCGTTCAAAATCGCTTGTTTGACCCGAAAAGTCTAATATTTTTATGTAAAAAAATTATTTTTGAACATAACATTTTACTATAACTTTTTACTACGCTGAAACAGCTTCTTCAACATATTATGAAGTTAATTAACCAATGAAACACAAAAAAATGATTTTTGAATGCCAAAACGTGCAAAATGTACATTATTTTTAAAATTAATAGGTGTCACCATCCCGTTGGTTAACCCGAGACCGACCTAAAAACAAAATTTAGTCGGGCTCCTACCAATGATCCGATTTAGTATTGACGAGCCCAAAAGTTACCCACACGACTCGTTTGCTAGTTATATATAAGGCTTATAATTCCAACAATTTGGCTCTTGTGGGGAGGGCCACGTATAAGGGGGTGATCCCTTTTTTTTTTATGGAAGGGACCCCCAAGGGTCGGGGGTGATTACTTATTTTATGTCAGTTTGACAAATTTTAATTTAAAATTAAACAGTTAATTGTGTTATTACAATCTCAAGTAACAAACAAACGTCTGTCATTCTTCTAATTCAATATCCATCCCCTTTTTAACTAGTCACGTTCTTATTGATTAACTATATCCCACTAATCTAACAAATCTCCCTAGTATGAGCATGACATACCTTGGACTACAAATGAATCAAAATTTTTATTTCATTGTGTGTTCCATTATCTATCCTATCATGTAAAATTTGGGTGGGGAGAGTATACTTTACGCAACCACTTACATCATTTGTTTTTTTTTTGTTTTATTTAAGCCATAGGTATACTTAAGCCGTTTGGGCTAGGTCAATCATATTCGCACCGTGTTGATTGGTCCACTAAGGGTAAGTGCTCCCATTTATTAGTTTCTCTATTAATAAGCCTGAAATGTGATTTCATACCTTGCTTAAAGGATTAGAGTGTCGAACCACTCACACCAACCACTTGTTGGTAACCACTTATAACTCTTTTATGTATTCTTTATCTATTTTCCTATTTGGCCCATGAGTGACCCTCGTGGATGTATATTTAACACGAGATTTTTATAATATCTATGCTTTACTTAAATCCTATCCATTATTTTTGCACCAAAAAAAAAACCTACACATTATTTGCTCAAAAAAAAATTCCTAACCGTTATAAAATTGATGAGTCACTATTAAAAAGAATACGAAGAGAAACGGCACACAAAATTTAACTGATGAGATGATTAAAACCCCTACTCCCTCTGTCCCAAAATGTTCATTACAGTTTGACTTTTTTTAGTAAACTGTTTTACTACTTTGACCAATTATATTAATGATTGTACATTTTTTAAATTTTTAAAAATGTGAAATATCAAAAGTACTATAATAATGTAGTTTAATGAGTATAATTTCATTGACTAATTCCATACAGTACAATTGTTTCTAAATTTATAGTCAAAGTTTTAAAATATTAACCTCAAAAAGTCAAACTGTAAAGATTTTTTTGGACGGAGGTCCTACCTACACTAACACTGGGAGCCCATGCATGGTACGGTGCTCCAATGGAAGCTGTATTTTTTCATTAGACATGGAACAAGCAGCATAAATAAACATAACATACGTATGTACGTACATACCAGTAGTCATGATTGCAGATTTTATGGCTGCAGGACTCCAACGAGGGTACATTTTCTTGAGAAGGGCTACAACGGCACTAACAACTGGGCTCGAGTATGATGTTCCCACTTGAAATTTAAATGGTCTTTCTTTCGAAAGAGAAGGAACTAGCACATAATCCCCAGGAGCTACAATGTCGGGCTAATACATATAAGAGGTTTGTGTTAGACATATAAATGTAAAAAATTCGTAAAATAGACAAATAGTGTACATATATAGGAGATTAAGAGCTGGTAAGATCTATGCCTACATATATATATCATCTGTTTATGATCTAAAATCAAGCACAAAATTCTAAAGATCAATCCTGATGCAAGTGGTCAAATATTAAAGACTTTTTTTGTTTGAAGGGGGATGCGGGGAGGGAATTTTACATTTTGAGTATTTGAGGTATAGTCTAATGTAATTTTTGGTATTCTAAGTTTTGCAATATATAAATTTTGGTGCTCGAGTTTTCACTTCGTTAAAATTTTAGGGGTGTAATTGTTTTTTGTTAGGTCTTACCTTTGACTTAAGGGTAAAAACGCAAACCAACTCTTTTTTTCTCATTAACCACCTACTCCTTGTTTCCTTGTGGTGCCTTTTCACTTCTTTTTTTCTTTTATTTGTGAAATGTGCTTTATTTCCTTAAAAGTCTAACTAAAAAACCAAACCCCCATGACCCTCTGTCTCTCTCCTACCATTCGTCCATCACTCTCACCATTACTCTCACTAATAAGCCACCACAAGCCAACCATTATGTGCACCACTGTGTCCACTCTCTCTACCAACTAATACATAGAAAATTTACCCACCCTATTTCATCACCTAAGTAAGCTACTATACGCAACCACCAACACAACGCCTTATCACTTTATGTCGTCAGCCCGTCAAGTAGATCATCAAAGTTGTAGCTACCGCCTCACAAATCGCACATATATATACCGATATGGAAAAAATTGTGTGAACCCGTTTCATACATGAGATTGGGTATTAATGACCCCTCGGTAACACAATAATGACCCCTCGATTACACTATAATGACCCCTCAGCTATAAAATAATGATCCCCCTTACCCAGTCTCATATATAAAACGGGTTCACATAATAAAGTCCCCTCGGCTACACTATGTTGAAAGGCTTTTTACTCTTCATAAAGGAGACATTGCTTTGATCTCTTACAACTAGAATCCATTCAGAAACGCAAGAAAATTGCTAGAGACACTAACTTGATTAGAGACTCCTTACTGAGTAGTGATGGTGCTATGGACATAAAGATAGGTGTTATGGATCAAAATAGTGGTAAAGGGCCGGCTCCCAGTGACATGTTAGGAGATTCATTACCTAGTAATGATGGTGCTTAGAGGGAGGTGTAGTGGGTCACAATAGTGGTAAAGGGTTGTCACCCAGTGTAGGCTATTTTTTATGATGAAACAAGTTCCCCTAAAACAACAATTGTTGCAAATGAAGTTCCAGTGACCAGAATAACAACAACAACAACAACAACAACAACAAATACGAAGAAGAAGGATTAGTTTTCTTTCAGTAGTTTAGGACTACTTCAACTATCATTGTTCGTGCTTCTAAGCACACAAAGATGGAGGGCAATTAAGTATCCGTGCAAGACATGTACGTCACGCTACTTCAACTCAAGATTGTGTTGATTCAATTATGTCTTCATAAACCAACAATCCTATAGAGTCGTTCAGAGACTTTATTAAACAGGTTGCTAATGAGACTAAAGCCTTTTGAATCATTTCCAATGTTGTGGACACTCATATGAATAGTTGTCACAATATAAATGTGGCTTTTCATGAGAATTGTGACATTGGCGGCAAGGAAGAAGCAATAATGTTTTCTAATCCCAATTTGCATTCTCACGGCGCGGTATTACGCAACCCAACTCCTAAGAGACGTCATCATCAGCAAATATGTTCTTCGAAGAACATCAGCAAGGCTCCATAGAGAATTCCCCACCCTTTTTCTAATGCGTTTGATTATAGGTATGGAATGGAGTAGAAAAATTCTCAAATTCGTGCCAAAATGGGCCATTCTGTTTTAGTATAACGTCCCTACAAGCCCATGATGAATTTTGTTCGTTTTTAGAAGGCCCACCAAAGAAAAAGGCAAAAACCGAATTGGTTATTTGTGTTTTAACTTCTGCTCTTTGTTGTGTAATTGGGGAATCAAGTACTCTAATCAATAGGGCTAGGTGCGGTGCACTTCTTTTTTTTAGTTTTGTTTTTCAGTATTTGTATCCTTTGTCAAAAAAAAAACAAAAAACAAAGTTCTTATTACTGGTATCTTTGATATTTCAATTCACTTTGTTTTTTTTTTCTTCAACTTTTTTTGACTTATTAGTTACGTAATTTCATTGATGGTATTTGGTGTGTTGAATAATGAAGTTGAAGGATTATCTTTATCTTTTAGCTTTAGGTAATTATGTATTTTAGCAAAATGGCTAATAAAACTTTCTAGTACTTCTTATTTTTAGTGAAATTATTGGAAGTCCATATTTCAATGCAATAATGCATTTAGGATCAATCTCGGAAACAACCTCCCTATTTTGTTAAACAGTGGTAAGGTTGCCTAGAGCTTAGCCACGATCACCCTCATTCAATGGGGATTACGCTCGATTGTTGTTGTTGTTGTTGTTGTTGTTGTTGTTGTTGTTGTTGTTGTTGTTGTTGTTGTTGTTGGGCTTACTGAAAGTGTTGAGGTAAAAAATTCTCATGAGAACTTTTTTAGCAAGTGTATATGGTTAAGCTAAGGCTTTATATATGTTGAAATATTGATGTCGATTTTGTTTAAATTATTACAGTTGTATGCTCGTGGGTCAAATTTTTTAAAGTTCAATTCTACACCTTAAGGCCTATTGTTTAGACCTAAATTTAACTGAATTGAACTTTTTTTTTAAAATAGTGAAACATTTCTAATGATATACTAATAATTATAAATGGATACTGGGATGAAACTTCTTTTGTTTGTAACTTATGAGCTCGACGAAAAAAAATACTGAACTGAAATGCAGTAAACTTAAGTCTTAAAAAACAGGCCCTAAGACCTTCTAGTTATTTTTTTTTTTAAAATCAAACAATTGATAGAAGCTCTTAAAGTTCTACATATTAATGTCGCATTATTTGTTAATATATTTACATACTTTGTCACGGACTCACGGGTCTCAACTAGTTTAGTTATATTTGCTTACAATTAATATAACATTAAGATTTTATCTGTGTTTTGTAGAAATTGA
>ONZK01004216.1:12665-23518 GCA_900322385.1 Pharnaceum exiguum
ATGACAGAGGTCAAAGTTACAAATTATTCAATCATAGGGAAAGTTGATAAAGAGTTGACATGCGAAATCCATGACTTGAGCTCACCCTCGCATGATCAGTTAATTCCTTTTAGTTTAGTTGGCTTAATTTAGTTTAGTTTGATAAATTTGGGTTGAAGGAATTAGGCATTTGTTCTCATGGGATCAGAATTTACGTACTTAGACTATATTTTAAGGTATAATAGCCCACGACACTCCAACACTAGGTCGTTAATTTTTAAATGATAACTTAGAAGGTCTAACTTAGGGGTGTAAATGAACCGAGCCAGCACGGTGCGCCCTCAGGCTCAACTCGGTCAAATCTTAGTCAACAATGAGCTCTAGAAGAACCCGAGCCTACTCGATCGTCAAACAAGCCGAGCCTGAGATTAGGGTAGTGCGACTCAACTTGACTCGTTTGGCTTGCCTTGTTATTTATGTATAAATTTTTTGTGGATTTGCAAATATTAATCTTATAGAAATTGGAGATATAAGTCAAATTTAGTCTTAGAATTATTAAAAAGTAACAAATATAATATTACTAAGATAATATCTAGCTGTCCAACTTAAAAATTTTATAATGCAAATAAAAAATATGTGAGAAGAGCCAAATCAAGCGGTGCCCGAGCCGACTCGAGCTCGACACGAGCCTGAGACTCAGGTTTTCCGCCTCATCGAGTTTCGAACCGAGGTTGAGCCAAGCCTAAGGATGGGCGAGCCGAGCCCCATGCGACTCGGGTTCGACTCGGCTTGTTTACACCTCTTGTCCTACTCCCTTTATTTTAGATATTTTAATTATCGAAGTTGACGAAAAAAAGGGACAAGTGTGCCCCTATTGTTATTGTATTTTTTTGTCAAAATTTTTGTAATTAATCCCTACTTTGGTCGTTTAATCAATAATAATATCTAATTGAAAAATTGCTTGGAATAAACAAATCTGAGCATTTGTGATAAAAAAAAAAATACTAAGCTTCAATAAATAAATAAATAAAAACCCTTTCATATTCTTTCCCCTCCTTACTTCACTCTATCTCATACCCACAACCCATTACCACAAAAAAAAGTGCCACAACCTAAAACAAAACCGGCTACCAACTACCAAAAAATTAAACCTCTCACCCGAAATTGAGCACCACCACCTTAAATTGAATGATCATGACATGAATTTTTCTCATTACTTTTTCTCCCTTTCCTTTTCTAAATTATACTATGAATAAGATATATTAGCTTACTTTTGTATCGATTAATGAAACAATGCAATGTAAATAAAAATTTTGAAGTCTGTTGAAGTAGTCAGACAACATTATCTCTCTCCTTAACATTTCAATGACTTTCTCTCTCTTCTTTCTCTCTCTAATCTTGTAAACTCTGGCGATTAGTTCTCTCTAGTTGCCCGGCATGGCCAAGAGAGGAAGGGGACGGGGGCGAGGAAGAGGATTAAGTAGGCCAGGAAACAATGAAATCAGTGAATCGGGAAATCAGCGTAGCACCCATTTAGATCTGGAGAGAAATCATGTTCCTCAAACACATACGCTCGACAGCAACGAACCATAGAAGAAATTCAAGGGGTTCTTCCGTTCAGCCTTGGTAGTAGTTCTAATGGTACTCCTGCTCAGCCTGAGAGATTACAAGAGGTGAGCACTCCGGAGAACATTCAGACGCCGGCGGTAGAAGCAACGGCGGTGCATCAAAATACTCACAAGGCATGGAGTTCGCTGTTTAGTAATGATGCTGAGGATGATTCTCTTGAATTCATTCCTAATGATGGTAATATAAAAATTACTAATGAGGATATTAAAGATGAAGTTGATTACTGGAGAAATATCTTGGTTTGTCATGTCCTTGGATCGAATCCACCACTACATGTTATGGATGGTTTTTTCCGTCGTATATGGGGCAAATGGGGTGTGGATAAAATTGGTTCCATTGAAAAGGGATTATTTATTGTGAGATTTAATTTAGGGGAAGGGAAGAGTAAAGCCATGACTGGAGGTAGCCCTATGTTCGATAAAAAGCCTGTTGTCATGAAAGAGTGGACTTCGGAGTTAAACTTGCACAATTTCTCAGTTGATAATATTCCAATATGGGTACAATTCCCAGGTCTAGATATTAAATATTGGGGGAAGAAGAGCTTATCAAAGATTGCTAGTAAGCTTGGGAAGCCATTGAAAGTAGACCAAGCTACTTTGAACAAAGACAAGCTGAGTTTTCCGAGAGTTTTGATTGAAATGAAAATTCAGGAGAAACTGTGTTATGAAATCCCATTTGAGAATGAGAAGGGAGGTATTTCTTGTCAGGAAGTTGTTTATGAATGGCATCCAATTTTGTGCAAACATTGTGAGATGTATGGGCATGATTCTATGGATTGCAGGAAAATGAAGACTAATAAAACTACTGAACCAGAAAAAGTAGTTGATCAGCAAGAGGTAAATGGACCTAGCACAGAAGTAGCTCAACCAGTTATGAATGTTCAGACAAGTGTTAACTCACAGACAGTAGCTCCAAGTATTCAGGCAACAATTCTCCATCAAAATTCATTCTCTGCTTTAGGGAATATTCAACAAGATGCTGCTATGGGCTCTCTGGGATTTATCTCTGTCATCAATGAAACTGGCATAGGAGTTAATGGTGTCAATAGCTTGGCACAGGATGGAAGGGGTAATCCAAAGCCACCTGATGGATAGTCTCCTTATTTGGAATGTTCGTGGTGTAAATAGTCCAAATAAGCAAAAAGAGGTAATGACTCTTGTAAATAGCTGTAAAGTTAGTTGTTTTGCTTTGATTGAAACAAAAATTAAAAAAAAAAATTATGCAAGCTTCATTAACTTGTTTAGATCTTGGTCCTTCATTACAAATTTTAACTATCATCCTAATAGTAGAATTTGTCTTGTGTGGTTACCAAATATGTTTAGTATGAATGTGAGTTTAGTAACTAGTCAACTGATTCATGTTGAAGCTACTCATCTTGCAACTGGTTTGAGCTTTTGGCTATCGATTGTCTATGGGTCAAATGACCTAACTGAGAGAAAGTGTCTATGGGATGATTTAATGAGGATGAAACCTGTTGATAAGCCTTGGCTTGTAGTTGGGGATTTCAACAATGTGCTCCATTTCAATGAGAGAATTGGCTCCCCTGTTACTTGTGCTGAGATAAAAGATTTTAAAGCTTGTGTTGAGTTTTGTGAGATTGAAGACATGAGAGATAATGGTGTCCTGTTTACATGGAACAATAAGCAGGAAAGTTCTAAAAGAGTTTTTAGTAGAATTGACAGAGCCATGATGAATGAAGATATGATCAAAGTTTTTCGTGATGCTAAAGCTAATTTCCTTCCTGAGAGACAGTTTGATCATACCCCTATTGTAGTACATTTGTTTCAGAATGTTATCAATAGGAAAAAATCATTCAAGTATTATAATATGTGGTCTAAAGCTGAAGGCTATCATGAATTAGTTAAGTCTAGTTGGCAGGAAGAAGTTAGAGGAACAGCTATGTACAGTTTGGTAACAAAGCAAAAGAGAATGAAGAAAATATTCACTGAACTGAACAAAAATCAGTTTAGTGATATTGAGAAAAGTGCCATGCTAGCTGATCAAAATTTACTCAAGTGTCAGAAGGCAATGTATGATAATCCCACTGATATGAAAGTCTTAGAAGAAGAAAGAGAAGCAGCCAGAGTTGCATTAAGACTTAATGAAGCTAAAAATAGCTTTCTCCATCAGAAAGCTAAAGTGTTATGGTTGAAAGAGGGTGATCAAAACTCTGCTTTTTTTCACATGAGTATCAGGAAAAGGCAATATAGAAATAAGATTCATTATGTGAAGGATGAATTTGGGAATGTCTGTAGCAAGGAAGAAGATATTAAAGAAGCTTTTTTGAGTTTCTATAAGAAACTTCTTGGCAGTTCTGCACAGAATAGGAACCATGTTGATAGTGGCATTGTGAGAAGAGGACCTGTACTGAGTACTGAGCAGAGGGATAAATTATGCTCTCCAATTACTGATGAAGAGATTAAGAAAGTGGTTTTCTCTATACCAGACATTAAAGCCCCCGGTCCTGATGGTTATTCAAGTAAGTTTTACAAAGATAACTGGAAGTTGCTTGGTGGAGAATTTTCCAGTGCTGTTCATGATTTCTTCAGAACTGGGAAATTGTTGAGAGAGGTAAACTATACTATCATCTCATTGATTCCTAAAATTAATTCTCCTATCTCTGTAACAGATTATAGGCCAATTGCTTGTTGCAATGTTATTTATAAATGTATTACCTAGCTAATCTGTAACAGGTTAAGAGTAGTTCTACCTAGTATAATTGCTCCTAATCAGAGTGCATTCATCGAGGGGAGAATGATAGTGCACAATGTACTGTTATGTCAAGATCTTGTCAACAATTTCAAGAAAAAGAAGACACAATCCCAAGTGTTTATGAAGATTGATTTGAAGAAAGCATATGATTCCATTGAATGGGATTTTATTGAAGAAATGCTGATGGCCCTGCAGTTCCCATGGGAGTTTATTAAGCTGATTATGGTATGTATAAGAAGCCCTTCATTCTTATTGCAATTAAATGGTGAGTGTTTTGGTTTCTTTCAAGGGAAAAAGGGATTGAGACAAGGTGACCCGATGTCTCCCCTAGTATTTGTCATTGTGATGGAATATCTTTCTAGATTGATGAAGATGGTAGTAGAGAAACAATATTTCCAATTTGCCCCTAAATGCAAAGATCTGGGATTGAACCATCTTTGTTTTGCAGACGACTTAGTGATGTTCTGTAAAGGGGAGTATCCCTCTGTTCTGGCATTATTGAAAGGCTTTGAAACATTTTCAGCAGCCTCAGGTCTGTGTGCAAACAAGAGTAAGTCTGCAATTTATTTCAGCAATGTGTTGGGGGGTGAGAAAAAATGAATATTGGATGTATCTGGGTTTGGTGAAGGCTCTCTTCCATTAAGGTACCTTGGTGTGCCTATCTCATCAAAGAAAATATCCTTTAAAGATGCTGAATGTCTCATAGATAGAGTTGTTATGAAAATTAGAGTGTGGAAGTCAAGGCACTTATCATACAGTGGTAGGCTTACCTTGGTTAATGCAGTGTTAATGTCCCTTTTTACTTATTGGGCATGTATCTTTGTACTGCCTAAGGGGATATTGAATGGCATAATTGCAGCATGTAGAGCTTATCTATGGGATGGGCAAGAAACTACAACAAGGGTACCATTGGTAAATTGGGAGAGAGTGTGCAGTCCAAGAGTAAGTGGTGGACTGGGTGTTAGGGACTGTATACTGTGGAATGTGGCAGCTGTTGGGAAGATGGTATGGAGTGTGGCCTTGAAATCTGATGTATTGTGGATTAAATGGGTTCATCAAGTGTATATTAAAGGGTGTGACTGGTGGGAATATAAACCCAAGCAGAATGTGAGTTAGTATTGGAAGAAAATATGTCAAGTCAAGGAGAAAATCAAGCATGGATTCACTGGAGTTAGATGGAATCAAAGCTCTACTGGAAGTTATACAGTGAAAAGTGCCTATTTGTGGATGCAGCCAGTTATACCGAAGGTCAGATGGTTCAGAACTGTGTGGAGCACCAATAATCTTCCTAAGCATCAGTTCATTGCTTGGCTATTCTTTCTGCAAAGATTACAAACTAGGGTGAGATTAGCTAAACATAATATATACTCTGTTGTTATATGCCCTATGTGTGATAATTTTCCAGAAACCATTCAGCATGTCTTCTTTGGATGTCGTGTGAGTAGAGAAGTGCTGCAATTATGGAAAGATAGAATGAAGTACAAGTCTGCTGAAGTAGATGCAGTTGCAATTTGGAGTTTCATTACAAGGAAAACCAAGGGGTGCAGGTTTCAAAGGAAAGTCCTATATGCTAGCTTTGTTGCCTTGATAGACATGGTGTGGAGAGCACGGAATCTAGCAGTGTGGGAGCTGAAGATAATGAGACCGGTAGTTTTATTTAGACAAATTATGTGAATGTTGTCTACTTTCGAATTCAAAATGTAATGAACTATAAGACTAGGCATGAAGATGTAGTTTGGTTGAGAGATATTTGTAATGTAAATTAATATTTAGAAGGAGCCCTTCCTAGAAGGTACCTTTCTAAATATTGATTCTTGTAATGAATTTGATCGATTATGATCGTTGGTAATATATTCTTATCTTACCAAAAAAAAAAAACATTATCTCTCTAGTTTCTCTAACAACCTATGTAGATAAACATTATAATAATCTATATAATAAATCAAATACAAATATGAACCATTTTCCAAAAAAAATATGAACCAATTATTAAGCAATTAAGAAATTTTAATTAATAAGTGTTTAAGATAAAGCAAATGTAATTAACTAACCTTTAGAATTCCAGGCGTCCGGAAACTAGGGCCCCTACCTGAGTATGACGCCACTTGGGGAGCAGGCTTTACGCCATACTTAGTCTTTTGTTGATTGAACGATGCTATTGGAGACCTATGGACACGCAATATCTCCTTGGTTAACTATTGCATAATAGCACTAGTTATAATTAGTTAATCATGATCTTTTGAAATCTTAACACTTGAATGTTTCACTAGGAAACAAATAATATTGTTAATGAAATAATTCATTTTTATTTGATATAAGTTAGACAAAGTAATGGTAGTAATCAACATCAAAAATTAATTTAATGAGAGGACTTAAAGACGAAGAACAATATGTAGATGGAAGATTTAGTTTAGATTCTTGCCTTGTCGAGTTGATGTAATCAAGGATTGTGATGGCGTCTTTATAGTTGACATGTATTGTCGGAATTGCATAAGACTCAGAAAATATATCAGATTCCAATCCAAACTCCACACTATTTGCTAAAATCATGCCAACACCACCAGCTCGAGCTACCTCGCTAGCCTTATCTATTTCAGGTATGCCACCACGGAGGCATAATAAAATTTTTCCCTTCACCTTTGTTTGATCAATGCTTCTCGGCTTACAAAGTGATCTAAATTCAAGAATTCCATTGTTTTAGATAGTCACACACCAAAAATAAAAAACAAGAAATTTATTTACTCCATAAAAAAAAATGTGTAAAACATTTATATACTCACGCTTCAGTGACATTGTTTAGTGCACTTACATCTACAACACTAATCAAAGGATATTCTCCCTTAGGTAAAATGTAACTTGAATTGAAGGCTGAATATTTCCCCTATAATATAAGTAATCATCAAATGAAAGGATGTGAGGAAAAAAAAAGAATATTAGTGAAAACATAAATTACCCAAGTTAATTTAATTTGATAATTGTAGTGGCATGATTTTTGATTGACCTACAACTCAATTTTCATTATTAAAAAACAAATAAATTTTCTTCTTGTTTCATTGCCCCACAATTTTTTTTTCCGTTCCCTTGCTATTTCATTACTTCATAATAATACCCTCATTACCCTACAACTAAATTTTCATTGCCCTGTTTTTCATTTCTCTACACATAAATTTTCATTAACCAACCCCAAATTTGTTATTTAGTACCCCATAACTAAATTTTCCTTACTACACGACTAGTTTTTCATTGTTCCAATAAGTTGTCATAGCGCTTTTCGGTAGCTATTCTCATCGAATTTGGTTCTACATAAGAATTAATCTCTTAGGTGAGAAACGATAATAAATCAGTGCAAAAAAAAGGCTAATTTAACACTAGTAATTTTGCAAATGGACAATGTTTTACGTTACACATATTAGCTACTCCATGTATCAATAACAATACAAAAGGAGAGTCAAACGGAACAAGAGGGCAAAGATAAGGTGATTCATTATCCCCATTTTAGTGGCCGGTGTCATGAATTATATTCACATATTTAAGGTTTTAGATTTCACCCAATTTTCATCTTTAAGACTCACTCATGCAGTTAGATGAAGAGATTATCAAGGATACAAGTCATGTTACTAAAGTATGTGGTCTATAAGCAATTATGGCAAATTTTAATTTGTTTATGGCTAGAGTGAATGACAGACTTAATAAAAACAAAAAGACAGGGTTTGCAATTGTGAGCTTCCTAATCACATGTCTAGGTAATCCTCCCTAACCTACTAGATGGGATAAACTTGGGTATTACATATTGTTGATAACAAGAAGATTGCATGTTGGTCAACAAAACGGTTATCATATACTATTATATTAAGCTTAATCTAGCCCGTCTTATTCTCCATCCAAGTATAGTGGCCGTGTATTTTTATTTTATTACTAAAGTATGAATAAAATTGAAAAAGTGTGTAAATAGATCATTTGGGATACGTAAGAAAGTGTCATGAAAGTTAAACTAGTCTACTGAGCCAGGATATACAGTCCTTCTATTTGTGGAGGTCGTAATCTGAAATGAAGAACCATGTGGAATGCTAGTGTTTTAGGGAGACATATATGGTAGCTAGGGAGGTACAAATACTTTAGGTGGATAAATTGGATACATGAGATTTAATTAAATGAAGAAAATTTTGGAATTTTGAACCTCAACTAGATGCAAAATGACATTGGTTAAAGATAAAAAGTTAATGGGTTTGATCTCATGGGGGAATGGAAGATGTCCAAGAAAGGTTTGAAATTTATGAAGGGGAAATTAGTGAAGCAAAGTATTTCAAACATATGATGGGAATATGTAAGTGTTTCAAAACATTATTTTTATCCATGATCAGTTCTGCAAAAATAGATAAATGAGGTTTATGTGCAACGTAAATGATTTATTCGTCACTATGAGTAGGAAATTCGTAGTCACACATAATCACTCATTTTTAAGCGTGATATTTCAAGAAAGATGCCAAATGTACTATGGGCCGCAGAAGCATTCTTAAGATCCAAGTTAACCATAGATTGTGTATGTTTCAAAATAAAGCAGAGCATCCTAAATGCAAGCGACCAATTACCATGTTTAGAAGGAAAGAACCAACAAAATTTTCAACGAGATAAGAAAACATATTAAACAGGTAAAAAAGGAACTAAAATAAGATATAGTGATTTAGATGACTACTTAGAAATCAAAAGACAACAAAGACCTCAATGGTAAAAAAACATAACTAGAAACAAACATATAATCCTAAATTATTCTCATATCTCTCACAGTTTATAAATTCACATATGATGTTCACTATTTATATATGTGCACTTGCATGTTCATTTCCAAAATATACATATTTGGTGGATATATACACTTTCTACAAAATAAGTACTATTATAACCCGTAAAAAAAGTAAAGATCCTTCAATTTTATTTCTTGTTACTATAGATTTTCATAGTTACTTTGCAGTTAGGGTGTACAAAGTCAAATGATTACAAATAATATTTTGGTTATTTTTGTATGTACATGTGCGCAAGCATGTGGGCATTTTATTCAAAATAGTGACTTCATTAGGAAAAAAAAGCACGAAAAGCACACTTAAGTTGTCCCATTTCGGCCCAAGATCAGAGGATGAGGTTACTAGCCCTTCCTAATAGGAATTGTACCTCATTTATTATTGAAAATGTTCTCATCAACAAACCAAAGCATGTTTGCTAAAACAAATTATGACTCATTAAAGATTACTCACAAATACATTTAGCTATCTATTGATTTAGCGATGCGCACATGCATGTACTTACTTACCCAAATCTCAAGCTTGCTTTCGAGAATAATAGTACCATGATCTATTACCCTGTCAGTTGAAGTTGCGCCTACCGTGATCAACTAGGGAGCAAGATTTGCCACACTAGAAGGTGTTGGGCCACTATTGCCAGCGCCAACGATGACGGGAATACCGTGTTTGACGGCAAAAAACGAAGCAATAGCATTTGCATCTTGATTATATGGTTCGCTAGAGTCACCTGCTTGTGAAATGTTGATGATATCTACGTCATCTTCGATCGCAGCTTCAATGGCAGCCATATTATCTGAAGTATCACAAAAACCTACATCAGGTAGTTCTGGAGGTGGTTTCCAACATGCTTTGTATGAGATTAAGCGTGCTCTTGGTGCTACCCCTTTTGATGTTCCGTTTGCATATCCAAAAGAATTTGCCCCTATGACTTTGGACCCTCCAGACATTCCTAGAGTTCCAGTCCCATGCCCGTGCCAATCTCGTGAGTTCTTATCCGCCTTATATATTACGCTTCCATTTGTCAACTCACGAATAGATGCTTCAAATCCTTTGTAGTAGTATCGAGCTCCTATGATCTTCCTATATAAAAAAAACATCCAATTACACTACTTGTATTTTTTGTTGATAACATTTGGAAAATTGACAGAAGCAAATAAGTATAAAGGTTCCACATAGCGAAATATGAATTAATTATATTAACCTCACATTTATTTAAGGGGTTAATAAATTGAAAAGTCAGCCACTGTAGAGATTTTAGTTATTTATTGCCAAGCCAACTAATTATCCAACAACAATTGATGAGTAAAAGCTCATTGATGGCTCAGTATACTTAGCAAATGTAATGGAATGTGTGAATGTGAAAGATTACAACTTTTCCCTACATCACCCATGTACTTATTTATTTGGCTATAACCTCAAAGTCAAACGTAATAAGCAAATAAAAAGCAGGAAGATCATCAACAAGATTAGTTACATAAGCATAAACTATCACACGCCAATCTAATATATATATATATATATATATTACCACACCACTGATTTTTCATTACCACACCACTGATTTTTCATTACCACACCACTGATTTTTCATTGCCCAAATGAGTTCTCATATATAGTTCTCACCATAAGATAGTTCTAACCAGAACTTGGTTAGAAACCCATGTAAGCCCATAATGTAACTCTCTCTCTCTCTCTCTCTCTCTCTCTCTCTCTCTCTCTCTCTCTCTTTCTCTCCCC
>ONZK01004216.1:23969-41783 GCA_900322385.1 Pharnaceum exiguum
CAACAAAGCTTACAAATTTGAGGTGATGGTGATTATATGAGGTAGTGGAAGGCAAGTATCATCCGTAATGAGTGATAACGTCGTGTAAAGTGAATTAGAGCCGGTATGGGAAGCAGGGCGTGCCAGTTCATGTCGAGCCCCTTATTGATTTGATGACGAAAGTCAATTGTGCCATGCTATGAATTTGATGGATAACTTTATTTTAATTATTTCAAGTTTTTATCATGTTGTAGATGAAGAAAGGATTATACAAGACTAATAACATGGGCTGGTTCAATTAATCTAGGTGTAACCTAAATAAATATATAAGCTAAATAATACCTTTTAAAATAATCGAAATAAATAAGGTTCAAAACAACTTCATGCTCAGTTAGTCTTACGTGAGCCTTAGTGTATAATGTTTTGTGGATTCAATTTAGAATAAGTTCAAATGGTCTTGTGTGTACTTATTCCACTCGACTTGGGTGGTCCAAATCGCCAACCCAATTTTATGTAAGTAGACTTTGAGAACTTAAAATTTGCAAGTGATGAGTAGTGACCATACTTGATGAGGCAATCAAGTAGCCAAAGAGTAGAAACAAAAGGACCAAGAAAATTATATTCAATGAATGGAACACGATGTTTCCAATCATGCATCAAGTACAAGTGTTTGGGCTTTCCAAAAACGTATTCTTTCAGTGCTAACCAAACCATTTTCGATTGTAAAATCAAAAAAATGTTATATCCATCATTTACCACCTTAAACATACCCTCATCGGTGCAACATTGCAAGTAGTCGATGGACCACTCTTCATAAGCAATGGCATGTAAACAACATATCACACAATGTGATCTCACTTAATCTTTGACTTAATTACTATAAATTATGTCATTCACCAAGCCCATAAATGACATGACTTAACTAATATTTAGAAGGAACACCCTATGATGTTACTCAGGCCGTGTCTTACTCAGCCCGTGTCTTGATTAACAACTACACAATTTACAGTCGCTCATTGTTTGCACATGATTTTACAAGATTTTCACTAGCGTATTTAGGATCTCTAGGATTGGTGGGGTTTTTGTATGGTTAGGGTTTGTACCTAACACGAATCTACGACTCGTGCATGTAAAGTTGTGGCCTAACATGTTCGGAAGAAGTTGTGAAAAACTTCCTTATAAAAGCCACAAGAGATTTGAGATAGCTTACATTAATTGTTGGTCCTACAGAAAACTAGCAGTGCATGGGTTTTGGATAAGTTTTGTTTAGCGTGGTTGGTAAAGGTTTATAAATCTTATACTACGTAGGTTATGGCGTTTATTTGGAATTGGATATCAAGGTTTCCCATGGTATAACAATGTGTTCAATCTTCACTTTGTATATTTATGTTTGACAATGCAAGACCTAATAATCACATTCCTTATTTATATTTTGTAAAACCAAAACCAAAATAAGTTAAAAAAAATTCAGGTCATAATTCATGCCCCTTTCCCTCTTCTTTTTCCTACCTAAATCAACAATGTATGTAGTTTTTGCTAAAGTAATAACGGTGGTATGAACGGAATATACTCTCGGCCTATAATCCTTTCTATGCATGTACGGTGACATATTGACATATTTTAATAAATCTTGGTCAATACAACATGTAAATATAACTTTTAGCCGTTTTCAAGAATAATAAGTTTATGTGATTGAACTATTTTACCATGGGACACCTTCAAACAAATAATCACTTCGATTACTTCTTGAATATTGGAATGATAATGTAATATCTGATAAATTAAGCTGACGTTAGCTAACGCAAGAAGTACCTGTTGCATCGAAATGTAGGATCATTTCCAATCTCACATTTGCCTTTAAATTTTTTGGGTATAGGACCGTAACCTTCTTCGTCTGATAGGGATTTTGATTCTGGAGTACAACCTGTAAAATATAGTTAGACTGATAGGTTAATTATAATATTATTTGATAAATACAATGTGATCCATAAGTTAATTAGAATTTTCTATGAAAATAGTATTATTATTTTTGAACGTGGCATGCTTTTTTTTTTTTTGAATGGAATAAATATTGGTATGAGGATAGGAACTAATCTTCTTTCTTCAATAATTCAACAATCATGTTTTACAATTGTGTGTCATTTTATGTTTAATAAGTGGTGGAGCTAGTAATTTGCCATAGAGGGAACAGACAACCAAATGACACCAACTCATATTCCTCTAGGAGCCAATCCATCTAAAAAAAGAAAAATGACACTAACTTATATGATTGCTTACTACTTATAAACAATGATTATAATGAATAGCTCAACGTGAGTACATGACTAACCACAAATTAAGATAGAAACCCTAGTCTAATGGCTAGAACCCTAGTTGTCCAATCAAATTATAAGATAAAAAGTTAGATCAAGCTAATTAACTAGCATATTGAATTATTCATTCTAAAATTTATAATTATTACTCCAAGTCTCCATTTTAATCCTTCAATTAAATAAAAAACTAAATGATGAGTAAATAGAAAAAATTAGCGACAATTTTAGCATTTATCATTTATGTTTTTTGAGAATTTTGTACGGAACTACCTACAACTTTGGCCTATTTGCGAAAAACTACCTAAAAAGTTAAATTTGTAAGAAACTACCTACGAAGAGCAAGTCCTTGGTCAAAGGGTCTAAAAAGACTCGAATACCCTTACTAAATGTAAGTGAGGTTTCTTTTTATGGAGAAATAAATCCAATTGAGAAAAGAGAGCACAAATACAACTTTGGAATTTCAAATATCATTTTGTTAAATTTTTTGGAAGAAGATAAGAAAGGGAAAAAACATCAGTTGCTTGGCACGTGAATATGAACAAGGGTATTATCATCTTTTTAGGCAGTTTGACAAATTTTTTGCTCTTTTTAGGTAGTTTCTAACAAAAATAACTTTTCAAGTAGTTTTTGACAAATAGGCCAAAGTTGTAGGTAGTTCCTTATAAAATTCTCTTTTTTTTTTAAAGGCAATTTTTTTTATTTTCCAGGCGGACAACTTGTCTTTGCATAGAACCATCCCATATGTGTCATTAAATTCTAAGCATTTGTCATTCAATGATAACCAAATAAGTTAGGAATTAATCAATACCTTGATCTTGTAAAGTTATCAAATCAAATTAGAATTATATGTGGTAAATGAGTTTAAATTTTCTGTCAAAACTCCACCAATATGCTATTAATAATAACCAATGAGGAGATCACTAATGACCACCAAGGGGTCCTTATGCCCTCTTTCTTTCATTAATGACCTTGTCTCATAGACACGGATTCACATAAGATTTTGTGGTACAAATTAAAAGCCCACATATTATAGTGTCTTTTTGTCCCAATATTGTATTTATTATGTTAATTTACAATAACTGTTCTTGTATTTATTAGGTGTAAACTTAATTAAAATGTTTATAAGAGTCCTACTTTTGGTGCAAGTTATAAGTCATACGATAATTACTATTAGTCAAATCAAATTGCTTTAATTAGGGGTATAGTGGAAAAATGTTTTCTTTTTGTTGACATAGTCGATTAATAGATGATGTTTTCTAAATATGTGTGATAGGATTACAATGGACATTCAATTTTACCTGGAGGGAGTACAATTTATTCAACTGACCACTTGAGTTGACACATGACCCATTACGGAACGGGAGGGGTGTCATATTTTGGAAATTCGTTTTTATGTAAACTAGTACTCAGTACTCTACAAAAATGACAACACCTTAGTGTAATCCCATTCCAAATAAGGTACTTTGTACTCTGCATTACGTAAATAAAGTACTAAAACTAATAGGTAAAAACTTGCCAGTGTCAATGTGTGCGATAAGTATGTCCTCCCCAAAATTGGTCAGATTCCAAAGAGACTCTTGAGGAACCACATCATGATTGTGTTCTAGTCCCAAATATTTCGATACATAAGTCGTCTGCAGTTTCAAAAACTTGCTCTCATAAATTGTTGTAACATCGGGATGCTCTGCAAAGTTGTAGGCAAATGAAAATCAATATACAGGAAAAAATTTAAAATAAAAATAAATACCATTTACTCATTTCATTATTTTTTTATTCTACTTTTTTTTCTTTGCCATCATATTTGTTGAAATGACGCATACGTCTCCCTTTTCACACTTATTATTCCCACTACATTACCCCTCTTTTTTTCATTAATACGAAGGTTAAATAGTTGTTTTTAGTCAAATATAAATTTCTTAGTTTGTGTTTCATTATCAAATTTAGATGACCAAAAATTAAAGAAACGTATGGAATATAACATAACATGATTTAAACCATGTAGATACAATAATAATTGAATGGCTCTTAACTTCATTCCTTACTTTCAAGCTCTTTCACTTCTTCCTCTTGCAGGATAGCTGCAAATCCATTGAAGATTTTCGAGTATGAATATATTAACTTGTGACTGGGCTCAAAATTGCTGTTTTGAACATCCAAATGCAAACTTTGAGACAGAAATTTAAGTAGAAAATATTATTACTAGAGTTTGTTGTCAGCTTGAAAATGATGAAGATATGTATCAGGCCAAATATTATTTGGAAATAAATAATCGGAAATTGACAACAATCCTAAACGGGACCTTAGTTTTCATTGTTCTTTTACACTAAATATTACGAGTAGCGCTTTTACTTACTATTGAAGATAGAAAAATAAAGATAGTTATTCAACTTTTTTTACTACATGTTTTCCTTTTGTGAGGATAATGTTTATTTTATTATATATAGTTAGGACTTGTGATGCAGTAGAAACATTTGGAAAGGGCCAGCACCATCTAGGAAACACTTGTTCTTCAGAGGTGAACTTTATTGAACTTAACTTAGCTTAATTGGAAAATATCTAAACTTTTTGATGAGACCTTTCCAATGACGTACCAATAAAGACAAACATATTTTGGGATCAAAATTTCTAACGTTCCCAAGTTACGAGCTGACCGGAGAAAAAATGAATTGAAATGAATTTAAGTTGTAAAGAACATGCCCAAAATAAGTTTCTAAAGAAAATATAACCCCTAATAACTAATGACAGATTGACTGTGAGAGAGTGAGGACATATGAGAAGAGATATATACCACTCCTTCCGTTCCACATTTATTTTCCAAAATGAGTTTTGCACAAAATTTTATGTGCAGTAGGTGGGAGTGTAAAGAGTCCATTATACCCATTCATCTCATGTTAAATTGCAACGGACAATGGCACATGGGCTTATATTGGTGGGTAAAGGCGTAAAGTTAAGGGTATAATGGTGATGATTGTGGGTAGACATGTCAAAAACTGACACGATACGAAGACCCGACACGGGTTTTTAGGGTCTCAAACCCGGAAATTTGGACCTGAACCGGAAAGTGACCCGAATCTGTTTGACTCAAAATTGTCTGGGTCAAGAGGGTTAGGGTCAGGGTCGACCCGTTTGACCCGTTAAACAAAAACCGTATACTTTTTCTTTTATTTTTATCCCTTAAAACACCAAAATGATGTAGATTAGACTTTAAATAAGCCAAAATCGACATTATATGCAATGGGTTTGCACAGACATAAATTTCAGGGACTTTTATTGTATTATTTTAATACTATTTTTAATTATAAAAAATTATAAAAGTTCTAAATTTCCGTTCACTATTTATAAATACCCATTGTGATATTTTTTGTACATAAAGTAAATTAAAAATATTTACACTTTCATTTTAGAGATTTTTTGTCGAAAATATAAAAGACATCCCTAACACGTTGGGTCGATCCAAACCCGCACTAACCGGACCCGGAAATCACTTTGACCGGAAAGTGACCCGACCCGAAAATGACCTGAAACTTATTGACCCGATCCCGACCCGCCTGCCCGAACTGACAGGTCTAACTGTGGGTGCCCATTAACAAATATGGTATTTCAGAAGATAAAAGTAGAACATCTAAAATGGCATTTTGTAAGATAAAAGTGGAACGAAGGGAGTACTTCGCTAGTGACATGATTTCATATGAACAAGTAATGATTTGATAGCACTTCACTAGTGGAATTTTAGTATTTCACAATGATGAATTAAAGTGTGTATGTACCATTCCTATCTTAATCCATGCTTTATTAATGCATTAAGGAAAAATTATACTAAGTATATATGTAGTGGAGTCCAAAATAAAATAAAAAACATCATAAAAAATGACATTGTTATCAACAAACGTAGCAAATGGGTGAAGCATATATAAAATCGTACGAGAATTTTGGAAACAACTATTCTCATACCGGTTAGACATAGAAGACAACATTTGATGGTGTGATTTAGTCACGATATCTGGATCCGCTGTCAAATGTCGTCCACCATCATGATATTTTGATAAATGTACTACATAAGTCTTCACATAGCAAATAAAAAAAAATCAATTGACGAAATCAAACTTGAATACTCCAAAAATGACGACAAAACAAACATAAGTGAGTTCAATGACAATCATTTATAGTTTGACACAAGATACCATAGATCAATTTCACTGATACTTAGTTTGACTAGCATATAAGGGGAATAGAGGTGGAGGTGGAGAAATTGTTATCATGTTTATAATTCTACAACATGTATACATGCAAGAAAGGAAATGTAAAAAAAAATTACTTGCCCTCCATTTGCCTCCAATTTGGGGGAATCTTAGTAAAATTATTCTCGAAATCTATTTTACACATGCTATAAAGTTACATGTTGTACATATGGGAATTGGATGCCAAAAAATAATAAATAAATAAAATTATATTTTTATAATAGCCACACGTTCGGTGTAAGTTATTCGTCATACAAGAATTATCATTAGTCATGTTAGAATTTTTATTAGTCATATAAATATTCTTATTAGTTAATAGTTATATAATAATTCTCATAAGTCGGCGCACATTTTTCTAATAGAAAAATGATGATGTAGTCCCCCGTGCACATTTACTCCGGGTACTCATAGATGCTCTGAAAATTAATTAGACTAAATTTTTCACCTCCTTTCACTCCCCCTTCCTCCTTTTTCATTTATACTTCCCAAATAAAGTAAAATCATTTACTTTATATTCCATCCCTTCTTTCCCCTTTTCCCAAACAGGCTTTGAAGCGTGAGAGAAAAATTTATTTCATCCGCCCTCACCTCTCTGAGTAGCTCTAAGTGTCTGTTTGGTAAGGCATTTTTAGAGCTTATTTCATAGTAATCTTTCTGCTCAAAAATAATCTCGGTTTGGTGAAACAATAATCTGGAAAAAAATCTCTAAAAAACAGCTCTCAAGAACGTTGTTTCTCATAGCGTTTGACAGCGTTTGAGAGAGTTTCATAACTTTTTCCCTAGTTTACCCCTCTGTTTTTGCGTAATTACTTAACAATTAGAAAATGCGGCAAAGGCTTTAACATTCACCAAGGGTTTTCCATACAACCTACGTGATGAACTGTAGTTATATGGTACTGGTCTGATATGCACACACGCATACGCAAGACGGCAAGAGTATGCACATAAGTACTTGATCATGTTCCATAAAAAAAAAGTACTTGATCATGTGAATACTTGTATTTTTCTTTTTATTTTGGTAGAAAATATTTGTATTTGTCATCATCCACATTCCATGACCGTGAGTGTGTAGTTAAACCTGGTATAATTGACCCGAACAAAAATCCGATTGATAAAACTTGAAGTCAACCCGAGACCCAATTTCACAACATACTGTCACAACACAACACAATAAGATGGGAAGTCACCAATTAAGCCCATAATTAACCACTTAAGCTTAAAAGTTGAAGGCCTAGTTGTTAGTATGTTGGACCACTAGTCCACTACTACTAATAAACTGATCTCTACCCACATCTCTCTTCGATGTGGGACAGGGGTGTTACAACTCGTCTCGCAAATTCTCAATCAAATGTACTCTAAATGCATTTTTTAAGTCATATTTATCAAAAGGTAAGAGACCGGGAAAACAACCCGAGCCGAAATGAACTCGACCCAAATCGCAACCCAACCCAAAAATACGTGAGCTAGACTAAACCAAACCCGAACCGAGCTGAAACGAACTCGAACCGTTTCACCCGTTTGCCAAGTCTAAACTAGGCAAATGTATTATTATTAGCAGTCACTCCAGGCCGTTCATCGATTAAATTAAGCCATAGAGCTACTTGTATAGACTGTTACTATAATAACATTGCTAATTCAATATGAAATGAAAGACGTTCAGTTTAATATGTGTAACTAGTATTACATAATTTCATACATTTTTTTATTGCCCTCCAGGTACATGTTTCCGTACTTTATAAAGATTTTTTTTTTAATTATATACAAATACAATTTATACTTTTCTAAAAAGTTTTTAAATAGAGGTCCTTTTTTCTTTTTAATGTTTCAGCTCCATCTACAGCTCGTGAAACCAAACACTTTACCTTTGAAAACAGCTATCAGTTTTCAGTTCCAAACAGCTAACAACAGCTTCAGCTTCAGCTCCAACTGTGAACAGCTCTAGCTCTAGCTTACAATGCAGGGCTTGCCAAACAGAGCCTAAGGCTAATCTAAGTTGGGATTTAATAGCTCATGGCTCTTTACCTTCCTAGACTAACTTTCAATATTGTTACCATTATATACAAAAACAAAAATTGAAAGGAATGAAACCCTTTAGTCAACATCTTTTTATCGTGATTATGGCATTGGCATATATATGACTATGCACAAAGGTTTGATCCATTCTTGACACAAATGTTAGTCGTAAAAATTAAAAGTAAAGGACGACACAACTTTATCTACATTTTTGTTTGTCCCCTGGTAAAGAAAAGTTAGGGTAATATCTTTTGAGATGAATCTGAATCATATCTGAGATAACATTACTACCATTCTAAGAAAAAGAGGATGAATAACACAATGGCAGAGAGATGATTGAAAATCGTTGGGGGCACTATATAATATAAAATTTTAAAAGAAAAATTAAAAAAATTTCTTCTTTGAAATAAATAAACTATATACAACTATATGATACCACACATATTTCTAAAAGAAAAATTAAACTGAACAACAATTTTTTATATAGATTATTAATGTATAAAAATTGACTAATTTCCTTTTAATATTTCGAACAAAACTAATTTAAATGCCATTATTTAAAAATAGTGGGCTAAAGATGCCTTGTGTGTTCTTTTAATAAAAAGAAACAATACTATATGGCTATTGGTTTCTGAACTCATCAAATAAACAAAAGACGAACGAATAGTTGTCCAACTTATGCACTAAATCTATTTTTACCCCATTTAATAGCTTAGCACGTAAGTTGCAGTGGTCATGTAGTACTACATGTCCATCCTGTCACCAGGGTGGGTGTTGGGCGCGATTTCTCTCTCGTGCACATTTATTTTCAGTTTGAAAACAAATAATTAAACACAGTTGCCTCACTTAGGAATCAAACATAGGCCTGTTCGCTAACAATGAGTGGCCTCTAACCACTACGACAAGTTTGATCGTCCGTCATATTATTGGGGTCATTTACTTTTATAAGTTTGGGGCACTAGGTGAAAATGCCTACAATTTCGACACCAGTTCCTGCTTCGATGGGGTCATCTGACCCCATCAAATACAACATATATAGCTCCGCCCCTGGAATATATACTCATATGTCCTTGTTAATTTCACGATAAACGTTTTTAGTTCGATAAATATGGAAATACCGCAACATTATAAAACAATCATCTATTAACGTTAAAATTTCCCAAGGTATTTTAAATTTTTTTGTAAAGCGCGAATAACAACTAAATTATCACCTTCTATTTCGATTTTTTGAATATTGAGATTTAAAGTAGCTAAAAGTCGATTTCGTTACGTAACAGACTCAACCAACATGCAAAATACTTGCAGAACAAAAAATATCTTACCAAGCTTTTATAATATTACAATTTTTGTCTCTCAAAATAAAGCCAAAAGGAACGCACTTATTAATAATAGAACAATCAAAAATCAATTTTAAATTCAATTTTACAAAGCCTGAAGGTGGATCTCTTCAATGATTTTTTTCGTAGCAAAATAGGTGTATAGGTGATATTTTATTTAGGCTATATAAATTATCCTGATTTTTGACAAAATTTCCATTCAATAAGATATCTAGTGATATTATGATTTCTCTCTTTCACTATACCCCATAAAGAGAAAGCGAGTTTTTGAGTAAAATATCTACACTTATCTTTTTTTAGAATAGCAGAAATAAAGGACGTAATCATGGTAAGAGCTTGAATAGTACAAGTCCCAAATGAACATAAAGTTGTTGAGCCGTAAAAAATATATTAATAAAATCACAATGTGTAAATAAGTGGAAAATCTTTCATATGTGTTTTAGACATTGGACATAGCTTTGGTATGTTAATTGATCATAATGTAATTGGTCTTTTGTAATAAGGCGATTATATAATAATTGCCAATAAAAATATTTGAAATTTGGTGAGATCAAGGCTCCATATCCAGTGCTAATTCAAAGGAAATTTTGTATGACAATGATTATAATACCTTGCTAAGTAAGTTATTGTTTTAACTTTTAACTAAATAACTCCCATGCGAAGTAAACCGAACAAAACATGACAATAAAAGAAGGAAACGGTATAGGAACATAACAATAATTAAAAAACTATATATGGAAAGCTTGAAGCTATAGCTGCCAATCAATCGATGCGTTGGGTTTCGGGTTTGGATATTTCGGATTTGTACTTTCGGGTCGGTTTCAGTCAGGTTGGGTTTGGCCCAACGGTTTGCACATTTTGTTTTGTTCGATAAACATACTTTTTTATTGATATTTTATTAAAATTTAAATATTATTTAAAAAAATTATAAAAAATTATTATTTTATTATATGTTTAATAAGTTGAAATTGCAAATTGTACATTAATGAATATTTTATTAGACAAACTGGTTATTTCCATTAGGTCAGGTCAAACCCAGATTTTACCGGATTTTTCGATTTCGGTCAGTTTCGGGTTCGGGTTGCTTGAACTTTTCGTGGTCGTGACCCAATTTATTCATTTGAGGTCGGTTTACATTTTCGTTTTGGGTTTCATAAATTTATGCTACTTGAAGCAGTAAGAAATCCCGTGTTTAATTAGGTAGTATATATGACATGCGAAACTAAAAGTGAAGAGTTATCAACATCATTATCAAAAAGATTCAAAAAGGATAGCAAAGAGTGTTGTATTACCCAATTATCTTGCCAAAATTTTACTTTTTGACCATTACCCAAACTCCTTATAATCCCCTTGCGTATAAAATCCGTATAGTATAAAATTGTTTTCCAAACCAAAAAATGCGTCTTCTTACAATGGTACATAGAGAAATTTATATAGTGTAAGTATTTATGACAAATTAAAGAGGTCCATAAGCTTGATTGATCAAATAAGACTTTTCAATCTAGTTTCCCGATCACGGTCTTATTAATATTGTTCTTGTTAAACCTAGTCCTCCTTTATTGTTTTTGGATGACAAATAAGTCCAAGCTATCATGGGTAATGCATTTTGAGTTTCTGATTTGTTCCCATAAACACGATTAATACTATCTATATCTAAACGGAAAACATTGCATATCATATAGCAGTGTAGCTTTTAAAAAACTTCGAATTAAAATAGCCTGACCGTTTTTCATAGAGTGACTTACAAACTTTATTTGCTTATTATACCCCGTTTGTGGCTCTCCCACACAAATTGAACAAGATAATTAAATAAAATTACTATTTGGTAACGGACAATGTTCACATAATTTAGAGGTTTATCCAACCATATGGCTGATCCAAAGCAAAGAGGAGCGCTAATTCAGAATACCTATCAACCAAGAATCATGTTGCACAAATAACATCTGAACTGATGAAAGATTAATTACCTTTTGGACAGCAACTCCACAATTGTGTTGCAGTAGTAAAACAAGAACCGACAGAAAAATATGATGATACATCTTTGCTTACTATGTTGGGATGATTATTGATCAGTAAAAATTTCATTGGACTATATATGTTGATTTGTTAGCCGTACGCTTCGCTTTGTTTTGCTAATATTATCGTTGAACTTCATCCTTGCCTAATGAGTCATTCTTTTTGCGGTGGTTTCTTTATGTTAAGGAGACATTCATGCCAAAAAAACTAATTCCAGTTCTTTTTTTAGGGGAGTCACCCTTCCATGTGGCCCCATCCTTCCCTTTCCATGTGTTTTTTTTAGTCAAATACTTTGTTTATGGGAGACACCCATGCATGTGGTCATTAATAACAAAAGCGATTTTTACAAAGAAAGGAGGATGGGGTGAAAGATTTTATTTGGTTTGACCAAAAAGTCCCTAGTAGTTTTAGAAAGTTGCATCTTTACCTCAAAGTCCCAAATAGTCTTTGGTACACTGGGTATACCCGTACACCGAGTGGATTTATGACTAATAATAAAGGAACTGATTAATGACCTTGAAAATGTGACTAATGATATATGTTATAATGCTTTGAAAAAAGCACCCGATATCCACATACACAGGGTATATTTAAGAATTGGAGATGAGTTAATGAAATTGAATACTTTTCATAGGTCATTGACATTTTGACCTAAAAAAGAAGATTTTTTTTGTAGGTGATGTTTTTTCTTTACTTCAAGTATTAACCTTGTTGTGCAGCATATGTATAACTACACGTAAATTCATCCTAGCTATGACTCTTGCTTTTCTTTTCTGAAATTTCATATACGGCAATGGAAACTACTACGTTGAGAACTGGTAATTTATTTTATTATTAGCAGAAAAATTTGTATGATTTCATATAAAAGATGAGGTCATTAATGTTTAATAAGGGGTAACTAATGATTATCGATGGGTCATTGATCAACCAATTATGTCATTGTAGATACATGGGAGCGTAGGCCTAGGAGGAATAAACCATCTATCGGCTAGGTAAACCCGTGCATCTATCTGTCGGGTAGGTTTGAATGTTGATGCAATAGAGTCGCCACCAATTTTATTTTAGTATTATTAATATTAGGAAAATAATTGAAAAACTGTAGGGAAAAACTGTATTATTAATAGAGTCGCCACCAATTATTACTATGTGATAATGGAGGTATGTACGTAGAAAGCCTCTCACTTGCCAACATTTACCGAAAGGGCAACCAATAGGGACAAATTGTAGGGACAATCCAAAGGGACAATACCGAAGGGACGGTTGGCAAGCAAGGTTTTGTGCAAAGCAATAACCAGAAAATAATGTAATTGTTTGGGGGCGAGGTTTTTTCCTTTACTGGCTCAATTAACTAAATTATATGGGCTTAAACCACTCGATTGATTAATAACCTAATGCAATATTATCTATCTTTAAGGCATCTTTGTACATGCGATATTGTTATTTAGCTGAGTAAAAACATGCAACAATAATCCTTTGTTAACACATAAACATGTTCTATATGTTAAGTGACCACTTTATACAATAATATTGATTGCATTGCCAATAATAAGTGATTATTGACAAAACTGGAATTGAAATGGTATCTTTTTGGGGGAAAAGAGGAGATAGGTTAGAGCCTTCAGTACCTAATTGGAGGTCTATAATAAGACCCTTATTATGAGCTAGATAGATGCAAACCCAGAGAAACGGGATAGTACATGAATCGCATATAACTCCAGAAAACACGTGCTAGTTGCTTGCAAATGCTGCTAGATTGCTTGATTATGCTAATTGATATTCTATTTATGTAGAACTTTAGGTGATTCGGGACTCAAGAAAGTTAATTTTAAGTTTATTATGCTAAGCTAGGTGATAGACAAAGAACAGATGCATTCATCAAATGCGGTGTGTTCAATAATGCCGACCTAGCAGGGGGGTATTTATAGGATTTTGGCCGGCCTATGGAATATTCTAGAAGATAAAAAGGAATAAAATAAAATATTATCCAGGTAGAGGTTGGAGATGGCCCGGCGCGCTGCGCTAGGCGCCACGTCAACCGTTCTCTTATCCAGATAAGAGAATGCGCTAACGTGTCAGGCCTAGCACGCTGAAGTAGGCTTGCCACATGTCATATGCTGCAAATATTCTCTTTTTATCCGGGAAAAACCTAATACAAATAGGAATTTGACAGTGTTAGGCTCTGGTTCTACCTCGGTATGCGTGTGAAGTGATAGAATTTATGTTAATTCTTCCCAAGCAACTAATTAAATAATTAATTAATTAAATGGGGAATTTGGGCTGTCTTTTTATGTGGGCCGAACTTATTTTTTGGATTGGGCTTGGTTAATGGACTAGATTAACTTAATTAACTGATTATTTAACCTTTTGGGCTAAAACCAATCAATTACTGAGCTAAAATGACGATGTTATATAGGGAAATGATCAAAAAAGAGAGGGGAAGTGATGAACACGAATGCGAATCCTGTTTCTCAGGCTTTCAAGTATCCGTCAACAATAAGAGTATTAAAATAGATGTCAAATGCAGATTAGGTTTACATCATCAGGCGTGGCAATACCTCGTTATGAAAATGATATCTACAAGAGCCCCCACTTTAGCCGAGGTCGAGGCCAAGGCGAAGGGTAAATTACCACAGTTTTTGAGTCGGGACATGCAAAAAAATACTTATGCAACAGTTTTAGTCGTGCAAGGGCGTTTAGTGTGCATACCTGAAGGCCATGTGCTAATGCTTCAAAAGCCTGTCTCAAATACATGAAACAAAACGTGCAAAACAGTATATATGAAATAATTTAAAGGGGTTAGGAAAACACATGTGAAAGTGCTTAATCCTATTTGTGGTAAAATATCTAAATGCGAGGAAAATAAGTGCTTATTATGATATGGAAAATTCTTTTCATCTCTGCTGAATTGCTATTTGCTAAAGTCGTGGGAATGTTTTTCGTCCCAGATTGTTATCAGGAGAAATGTTTTTCATCTAGGGACTGCTAATCATGTGAGGGCCAACTCATATGAAGAACGACTGGCACATTTGTGTTCCAGCCGTTCTGAAGCCAAGTATAAAGGTTGTTTAAGGGAATTCTTTTCGTCCCTTCTAAAAGCCAAGTATAAGACTGATAAATCAAATGTAGTCGCAATCCACAAGTAATGTACTAAACAAGTGTTTACTTGTTTTCGGGTGCTAAATCCAAGTATAAGGCTCCTAATTTGTGCAAATTGTTTAAAGGCTAGCTTGTCTTGGTTGGTGTTGAGAATAAATTCGCAAATTGCTAAGTGTGGGCTTTGTGCTTGTGCTTAAATCTTGTCTCGAATTTCGAGACTCGATAATTTGTATTTGCATTTGTATAATATTCCCTGCACTAAAGTTAATTAGACGGGAAATGCGTGTGCAGTTAATAAAAGTAATATTTGCAATAATAGAAATTTTTGTTTTGCTTTCACTTTGGAGTACTTACCTTGGTATTTACTGTTGGAATTGGAATGGATAAACGCGCAGAAGGAGCCCCTAGTTTGAAAAACCGGGGTGCGTATTGTTTGAATGTGCTGGAAGTGGGTCCGGCGCGTTACGCTTGGGCCCAGCTTGACGCGTCGGATTCGGACTTGCTGTGTTGCGTGTGCATGGATTGGAGATAGTGCGAAGTGGGCTTGCTTACTTGTGGTTCTTTGTTCTTGCTTTGGCCTAATTTTTCTTTCACCAAAATTTGCTTAGTTTTGCTCACGCTTATGCTCATTGATTGAGGTTATGCTCTTGCTCTTTCTCTTACTCCGAATTAGGTTTTTTTTTTGTGAATTTGTGATTGTTTTGTAATGGGATGAGATGATAGGAATAATGGTAGGCTCTTTGCATTTGTAGATTGCATTGTATCTTTGTTGTGAAAATGTGTGAGGCATTTTGTGATTTGTTGATAAGAACCTAAATTGCCAATTTAGTGGGGATTTTTGATTTTGGCTTGATGTAGGCTTAATGCAATATAAAGTTTGTTTTGCACATTGGTGAACTCAAGGTTGAATATGGTTGAGTAATTTGCAGAATTTTTGTGTGAGGCATGTTCGACCAATTTGGGAGAATTTGGTGTTGTTAGAGCTAGAATTTGCTTCAGTATTGATATACACGGGCAATGGGCATGATTTTTGTATTGATAACTCAATTTTGAGCATGTTTAGGTGTAGACACCAAAATTTTGACAGTAATTTTTTATAAATAAAATGCTAAAATTAAGTGTTGGGAGTTCAATTGAGTACTAAAATGTATAAGTACATATATGGGTATGTGTAAGTACGGTAATTCTACCGGGTATTTGCCACGCCTTATGATGTAAACCTAACTTGCATTTGATATTTATTTTAAGACTATTCTTAATGACAATTATTTGAAAACTTCAGAAACGGGATTAGTAGTTGTGTTAATCATCTTCCCCTCGTCTTCCTGATCATTACCATATATAATACTTCTATATTCGGACTTAAATTGATTGATTTTAGCCAATTAATGGTTAACAGTCAATTAATTAGTCAAGCCCAGTCCAATAAAGTCAGCCCAGTCCAATAAAATCAACCCGGCCCACATAAAAATCAGCTAATTAATTAATTATTTAATTAATTAGTTTCTTGGCGAAGAATCCATCTAAATCCTATCCTAAACCGAGTTCAAAACAGCCGAAACACTAAAAATTCTATCGGATAAAATACAAAACGCGTATTATCCAAAACGAACGGACTAGGAAGAGTCCTGGTCCCGCAGAAGTCGTGCGCCCGTGGCACGTGCATGGGGCGCACGCGCTGTGCGCCCGACGCACGTTTCTCGGCTTTTCTTTATCCTTTTCTTTTCGCTGCCTTTTCCCCCATGAAACGCCGCACTATAAATATAGCCCTCCATTCGTCATTATTTCCCACGCCGAGTTTGATGAACTCATTCTTCTCCCCCTAAACCTAGCTTAGCATATATGTACCCCTCTAAACTTGACTACTTTGCACCTAATAACCCCCAACCTTGCATATTTAAGTGCTTTTACTTGCATTTATCATTCATATTAGGCAAATCCCGTCTGTTTCTCTTGTTTTGCATGCAGTTCATTGGATAGTCTTACTATAGACCCCAATTCAGGTACTGAAAGCACTAACCCAATTTTTATCACCCATATTATGCAATGTAGCCTATAAATGTTCAAAGTGGCAATTAACATGTAAATTAACCCCTATGTGCTAATAAATAGAATATGTTGCATGTTTAATTATACTCGGCCAATTACAAAATTGCATGTGATTTAAGATGACTAAATTAGATAATATTTATTATTAGGTTGTTTAATCAATCTGTATGGTTAAAGCGCATATAATCATATTAATTGCCTAGTAGAGGTGCTTATTTTGACCCGAACCGTTATAGTTTTCTGGTTAAAACCTTGCTTGTCTATACTGATAAGTAAGTGGCATTTTCCTTTAAATTTCCGTACAAATATCACCATAGCCATAACAAGGCAAATAATATTAAAAAGGTTTTCCAATTGTTTTCCTACTAGTAATTATACTTAATAAAATTGGTGGCAACTCCTAAGCATTAGCATTCAAACCTACCCTGCGGGTGGACAAATGGGTTTACCTAGAACCGAACAGGGATTACCGATCCCCCATTAGGCGATGGGGCCCGGGCGTCTACAAGTGGCGACTCCGCTGGGGATGCTTAGAGGGCAAGACTCGAAAAACAATTAATTCAATTATATGCGCTTAACAACATTATTATCTATATATACTGTCATCATATTACATTTGCATCGTCTTCCATTTATGGAAGTTGTCTAGGTTAACCTAAAAGAACAACCCCCCGATGATATAGTACTCATACAACGAGGGCTACTGGCTACACTTGTCGTTGAATTGAGCCTATGTCATCACTCATACATTCATTTCCCGTTACTGACGAGGAA
>ONZK01004217.1:8413-40941 GCA_900322385.1 Pharnaceum exiguum
TTACTTGCCAACATCTATCGAAGGGACCATACCGAAAGGGACGGTTGACAAGTAGGGTTTTAACCAGAAAACTATAGTGGTTCGGGGGTAAAATAAGCATCTCTACTAGACAATTAATTCGATTATATGCGCATTAACCATACAGATTGATTAAACACCCTAATAACAAATATTATCTAATTTAGTCATCTTAAATCACATGCAGTTTTGTAATTAGCCAAGTATAAACATGCAACAATATTCCATTATTAGCGCATAGGGGTTAATTTACATGTTAGTGGTCACTTTGAACATTTAGGGGTCTATAGTAAAACTATCCTATGAACTATGCATGCAAAGAAAGAGAAACGGGACGGGATTGCAACAAGTATGACAATAATGCAAGTATAAGCACTAAATATTCACGGTTGGGGGTTATTAGGTGCAAAGTAACCAAGGTTTAGAGGGGTGGTTGTATGCTAAGATAGGTTTAGAGAGAGAAAAATGAACTCATCAAGTTCGGCGTGAGGAATGAAGTCGAATGGAGGCTGGTATTTATAGTGTAGGGTGACTTGGGGAATAAGCCGGCGAAGAGAAAAGGATAAGAAAAAAGCCAAAAACGTGCGCCAGGCGCACGTTTCCTGTGGGACCAAGAGTCTTCCTGGTCCACCCGTTTTGGATATACGCGTTTTGTAATCTTATCTGATAAGTTTTCAGTGTTTTGGTTGTTTTGAACTCGGTTTAGGATAGGATTTAGATGGATTATTCGCCAAGAAACTAATTAATTAAATAATTAATTAATTAGCTGACTTTTATGTGGGCCAGGCTGACTTTATGTGGACTGGGCTGACTTTGTTGGACTTGGCTGACTAATTAATTAACTAAAGCCATTAATGGGCTAAAATCAATCAATTTAGAGCCGAATATAGGAGTATTATATATGGAAATGATCAGGAAGACGAGGGGAAGGTGATGGAAACGACTACTAATCCCGTTTCTCAAGCTTTCAAACAATTTTCATAAAGATTAGTCTTACTATAAATACTAAATGCAAGTTAGGTTTACATCATAAGGCGTGGCAAATACCCGATAGAATTACCGTACTTACAACTAGCAAAGAAGTCACAATAAGAACACTAGAGTTATTATAAATATATGATTAAGGCTGTATTTTGTTCGTCGGTACTAATACAGTTTAGTTTTTTCAGTTCAGTTCAGTTTTTTTCAATTCAGTTCAGCATCTTTCAGCTTTTTCAGTTCAGTTTAGCATCTTTTAGTTTTTTTCATTTCAATTCCACCTCACATCCGGAATACTTCTATGATGAACTTGGCCAGGGGGAAGCGAACCCTCGAGATGGACAAGTTTGGAAGTAGTCCACCTCGCATCCGGAACGCTTCTATGAAAATCTTGAGCAGGGGGAAGCGTACCCTCATGGTGGATAAGTTGGGAAGTTGTCCACCTACCTTCCTCCAGATTGCTTCTTTGATGAACTTTGCCAGGGGGAAGCGAACCCCTCAGGGTAGACAGGTTGGGAAATTGTCCACCTCGGCTCCTCTAAAATGCTTCTATTAGGAGATGGTAATGGGGAAAGCGTACCCTCAGGGTGGACAAGTTGGGAAGTTGTCCACCTAGCTTCCTCCGGATTGCTTCTTTGATGAACTTGGCCAGGGGGAAGAGAACCCTTAAGGTGGACGAGTTGGGACGTAGTCTGCCCCTCCTCCATAGTGCTTCTATGATGAACTTGGCCAGGGGGAGATGAACAAGTTGGGAATTAGTCCACCTCACATCCGCAATGTGAAAATCCTTGTTAGAGGGAAGCGTACCCTCAGGGAGGACAAGTTGGGAAGATGTCCACCTAGCTTCCTTTGGATTGCTTCTAAGAGGACATTTCCATAAGGGAAGCGTACCCTCAGGGTGAACAAGTTGGGTAAAAATATCTCATAGCAATATATTTGTAAAATCTTTGGTGCAAGAGCAACCGTGCCGTATTATTCATCTCTCATATAGTCTCTTTCCTTTCACTTGTTCCATTTTAATCTGATTACTCACATTGACGACAATGTGTGATTCAAGTGAAGGGGAAAAATATAATTTTTGAGTTTTGTTCACAATGAGTCTTGAAGTTCCGACTGAGTCACATTACTTTACTTTCTTGGTCTACCATGCTTTGTTGTGCTTTTTTGTCTAAAGATTGACCAAGATGGGAAAAAATAACTCTTCTTTCAAATGCTAAAGAAAGATTAATCGACATATCTTTTAATTTATTTGACACATCCCCTCCCCCTCCCCCAATCCAAAAAATTAAAAATAAAAAAAAAACTTGGGTACCCATTGAACACTCTAATTTGCCTAGATATGTGGAAAAAATTACGGCATTAGAGAAGGTACCTACATTGGTATAATGTTAAAAAAAGGCACCCTTATTGACATATTAAAACCCCAATTTGG
Source organism: Pharnaceum exiguum (assembly GCA_900322385.1). NCBI lineage: Eukaryota > Viridiplantae > Streptophyta > Magnoliopsida > Caryophyllales > Molluginaceae > Pharnaceum > Pharnaceum exiguum. The sequence continues at coordinate 10,842 of ONZK01004217.1, forward strand.
TACTATATATCATTTTTAAAATTTATTTTATTTAACCTGATGGCAAAATGGTCACCTATTAATTAGGGGTAAAATGAGACAACATTTACTTAAGCTATTAATTAGGGGTAAAATGGGAAAACAATTCCTAATGTGTGTAATTTGTTAAAAAGGACACATTCATCATTCTTGTATATATATATATATATGTTCATCACTACGAGCTCGATCAATCAAGAAGACTCAAATGCAATCATCATTCATCATTCTACTTATCTTCGAGCACGAACTAATGTTGCCACAATAATCAAAGTGTTTCGGTCCTCTCCCGCTTGCCCAAGTTGATTAAGACACTAGGTGGGGAAAGTACCCAAAACGGAGTTCTTGGAGCCTGCAGATCAGACAAATGATTCGAGCTAAGATAGGATGCTTGATTGTTGTTGTTGGGCTTGAAATTTAGGAGTGAGGGAAGTCGACCTCGTCGCCTTGGGCTTGGCCTGGATGAGGGAGTAGATGCTTCCGAGGGGCCAAGGGAGACACTGTGTCGGAGGGGCCGAGGGAGACAATGCTCTCAAGGGGCCGAGGGAGACGATCCTTCCTCCTTCACCTATGCAAATTGTCCTGCGTACACAAGAAGAGAGCTAGCCCTGGGGGAGATCCGGGAACCCCTCTCTGATGCCTAAGTCAGTACGGGGTTTAAGGTTGATTTGAGAGGAAAGAGAAAGAGAGAAAGAGATTACTCTATTTTTGTGGGACTAGTAGCTAGCCTTTTTATGGGAAGTGTGATGTGACTTGACATGAGATGTCTTTGGATGAGTGAAGTGGGCATAATCTGCCTTGAATACCTCATTGTAAGGTATTTATAGTCCTCATGGTGTGAGGGTATTTCGGTAATGCATGATTACCCTAGACTGAATATTATTTTCTTCTTCTTGGACTTGGGCCATATGATAGCCTGTCAAGCCTTGGATTGTGAGCCATTTGACTTTGTTTGACCCAGGAGTTGACCCCAACACAAAGTACAAAAAATTATCAATGTGGATTGAACTACCTAGCATCATACATTCATACACTGGCTTGTGTGTTCAACTGTTTACTGTTCACTAAGTAGCCGTTTCATATATTAGCTCATGTATACCAAGTCACCAAGCATAGTTTCCATCTGTTGTTATCATAAAAGCTACTATCAAAAGAATTTTCGCCGTTCGGTTAAGAAACGGTTGGAATTGAACTCAGAGATTCATGAGCATAACACGAACTCATCGATCAAGTATCCGTACTTGCAACACTGGCTACTTTCTCTACCTAGTACCTACCTGTCTTCTGTCCTATTGTTCATTAGAAAGAAAAAGAATGTCTATTCTGCAAAGTTAAACGAGTATGTAACTAAAAATCGACCAAACATGCTGGTGAACTTACAGTAAAAGGTCATTGTCCTTGTGCAGTTATGCTACTGAATCTCATGGGCCCCAAATACCCGATTTTTAACTACTATCACATTCACCATCGATCACTCAAGGCTCTGGCTTATATTTCGATCGCTATCCATCAATATATCTGGGGTTGTATACTTTCCTAGTAACAGAATTCCAGTGAAGTGGACGCGAAGCAACGAAGCTTTTCATATTCTTCAGAGCAACAAATTAAACACCCACTCGCCTCTCACACGTAAGTTAGACTACTTTTACGTGGACCATGACACAAGCCTATATTCCTTATATAGACGTATAGTACTGATATATATGTAGAGATTAATAATATCCAGAGTAGCAACATCCATAGACGCTAACTATTCTCATTTCCACTGCAAGACAATTTTGCTCATAACTTGCCACTGCAATTACCTTCTGCTACACATAAAACAGGAATCTAAGCACAGTATATAGGCATACTCCTTCCCTCTTATCATTCAATGGCGACTGGGGACCGGATACCGATTAGCAGACGGGGCGAAATTGATACTCGAGCTCCGTTCAGGTCTGTTAAAGAAGCCGTTTCATTGTTTGGCGAGAGAGTTCTTGCAGGTGAAGTTTATGCTGGGAAGTGTAAAGAGGTAAGCAAACATGAACCAATTAACACTACTACATTTATTATGTGTATTTTTTAGTTATCCTCGGGTTTACTTTGTTGCCATGATCATTTATCGGCCTACTCATCTATACGTGCTTGATCATTTGATTTTGATTGATTCTGACATTGCACTGAAAGAAAAGTTGATGGAGTGTACGTAGTTTGTTTTGACCTTAGCTTTCAGGCTTTTAGAACTTGGTTAATGATTATACGGAAGATTATAGGGAGTTTCGGGATTGCCTTTCTAAGGTTGGAGTGGTTTCTTTTTTCTTTTTGATGCGAAAAATTGACAGATTTCAGACTAGTTATAGCGCACAATGATGCATATTATCAGCATATATAAGTTGGCTATCTCTTCTTGAAACATTAGGATTAAACCGAATACTCTTCAACTGAATTGTAGTTTCACCAGTAAGAGGAAATTCCTACTTCTACTAGGCTTTACAAAAAAATTACAGAGCAGCAGTCCCTAATTGCTTCAAGAAGGAGAGAAGCTCCAAGTCGTCAAATGAACGCTCCTCAATCTACTCCTCGACTATCCAGTGTGGCAGTGTAAAGTGACTTCGGGGCTTAGTCTCTTCTCACTTCTCAGAAACTCAGTAACAAGTTTCCTAGAAAATATAAATCACAAATTTAGCTGGGCCTTCTAATCATGTGGAGGAATAAAGTCGGAAAATTATTTAGATAATGAAAGTAAAATGAGATGGTCTTAATTCTCTCGTAAGTTGTTATAGAAGCTAGAGAGCTTTATGAGAGAATAATATTCTTTGGCTCCTCCGGAAGAAATCAACAAATCATTCTTCTGCAAAACTCCACTGAGCCATAGTAGTATATTTAAGATAAGAACCTTTTTAAGTCTAACAAATGACATGAATTTATGAGGTGGTGCAACCTCTAGTTCTAGTTGGAAGTTTGGCACCTGAAATATGTACAGGGATTTTGTCTCAGCCCTCATTCCAATTCTAGTTATGGAAGTAAAACGTATAAATATTTAACAAATGTAAGAGCAGAAAACAGAACATATTTCTAACAGTAGAATCTTTATATTTCAATTTATCAGTTGTCTAATTATAGCTACATTTGACGACAAATTCTCAAATAACTATAGATCATGTAAAAAATTTGCAGTAATATCTGAACTCAACAAACTTTTTTGCAGAATAAACAAACAAGCAGCCAACATAAGGAACAAAACTCAAAGTTGGGAAACATGACAACTGAGCTAGAGGAAACAAAACAAAATCTTAAGAAAGCCAGAGAAGATACCATGGGTATAGCACACTGCTTGTCTTCACTACAAGAAGAACTTGAAAGAACAAGGAGAGAGCTTCAAGAGTTAAAGCTAGAGAGGGAATCTCAGAAACAAATGGTGGAGTTCGAGTTTGAAGACCTCAAATTTGTCGAGGGAACACCAAATGCGGAGATGAAGCCACCAAGATGCCTCAGAGAAGAGGTGAACATTGGGGCATACGAATTGCAGAAGAAGAGATATGTCACATTTTCAAACCCACCACTCTCTCAAGTTGTGATGCCTCAGAATGGCCCCTTTTTGGAGAGACACCCTTCCTTAAAGAAGAAGAAGAAGAAACCAATGATACCATTAATTGGAGGCATATTTTCAAGGTTAAAGAAGAGCTCTGAAGTCGCCTCAGCACGATCCCCATGAGAGTGTTCACATTTTAGAATTTCCCCCTTCGATTTTCTGGTCCCCCATATCTTATATATACACATATACACTTATTTTATGATACGTTTGATGTTTACAGTCATGTAAAAACAATGTGCGATTTGTTTTTGCAATGGGTTCAGTTTTATTACGCACCATAATAAGAACTCCCTCATAACTTGATTTTTGTATGCGCAAAGGTCCACTTTAGTCTGATAACATTAACCACCTTTAGCCAGCTACAGAAGATATAGAGCTTTGTTTGACAGAACTAGCCCAAGAATGTTAGTCCAAAACTGAAGATTTATTTGAAACCTGAAATATTAAGTTCGGCAGCAAGCTAAGAACTAAAAGATTTCTAATGGCTTGTATAAGGGCTATGGATGAACAGAAATCTAAAATATTTGATATGTGTATTATACGCGTGTTCAGGGCACAAAATGGTGAGTCTGTCACCCGAACCTTCTTTGACCTTTCAGAAATTCTACAACTGAACAACCTAAGCCATCTGAGAAGCAACCCTTTGTACACTTTTTTTTTATGGAAAGTACTTTGCAAATCTTACATAAAAGGAGTGAAAATGACAACATTACTCAACATTCTGATCCACACCAAAGAAAGCCGTAACAAACATTAAGCTATCTGCCACAGCTAAACAGAATTGTGTCTGAAGCATATTTTCATCTTTTTACACTGGTGGTTTGGTAAACCAGTAATTGTCAGTCTATACTATTTATATGCTTCGTAAGTTCCTATGGTTTATCAATCACAATGACAAGCTCCCACAACAAAACCACAACCACATTAATCCAGATTGTGTTGATCATCTGCATGCAAAGATGGGCTTCCAACAGCATTACCAAGTCAGAATTGATTATCTACCACTTAATGCAAGCACCAACAAAACTAAAATGCAAGCACCACAGTTAACCTTAGAGATGACACAGTTTGTCTGAACTTCTAGAACATCAATGTTCATCAGTCACGTCGAGGTGATTAGGCACAGCACCTCTTAAAAACATAATCATCAAAAAAGAAAATAATAGGTTGACTACAGAATGAACTAATGGAGATGAATACCTTCTGATACGAAATTAGCATTCATCCATAAGAGAGTCCAACTGATTGCAGAAAGTTCGTGCTTTCTCTGCCTTACCAGCCGTCACTAGTCCCATTAGCCTGTAATTCTTCAGCTGCAAAAATAACATTTGGTTTTGAAAAAGCAATATGTGACAAAGACACCCTATGGATGACAAACGCAATGCGAAACAACCATTACCACAACTTCAAATTAATGTGTAACTTAACGTAGAACAAATAAGCAATTGAGGAGCAGAACTCCGGAAACAAATACTACGAAGAGTTCATTACACTCAACAAATAAGTTTCTTACTTCCACTGACCAAAACCAGGTTGATCACGTGTGCCTTCAGCTGACTGCAAGATTACTTCTCAAAAAAAAAAAAGGAATAATCAAAGTAATCCCTGCCTCTGAAGATCCATGTAAGTCTTCTTGTTGTAGATATTCCCCTCATTATCCTCGCATTCCTCATCAACTTGAGGCCGCCACTTGGTAAGCTCCTGTCTACTTCGAATCTCTTCCCACAGTTCCCTGGCATCATCAATATTAGTGATTTCATAAAAGCTCTTGGTGTTGGGGATGCCTAGGCAACGCATCCCATGGAGGTGGCGATCTTCCTTGAAGTGCCTCTCAAAAGCCATTCGGCCTTTATAGGTGTAATTCCCACAAATTTCACAATCAAACCGCTTATCTAACCCATGAAGTTTGTAAAGCCAGTAAGGGATGGGTTTACCATCAAAACCCAACGGCAGGTTGAGCACATTATTGCGTATGGTCATAATGGACGCACCATTGTCATCTTCTGCTTCTTCATCTTCGTTGCTGTTGAAGTCATCAATTTCACTCAGTCCGTCAGCTAACCTTTCAGTCACTGTCATCACCTGCCTGTTCCTGACACGTTCCTTGGTTTTCTGAATCGTCTCCTTGAGTATCTCACAATACCTCTTCACCTTTGCTTCTAATAGAAGAGTTTCTTTGTTTGCTTCCTTCGCAAAGTGTTTAGGGTGAATCTTATCAAGCGAGTTGTTTGTGGCCAACAGAAGCCTTTCAGCTCTTTGTTTCAGAGTGCCACCAGATTTTAATCCCAAAGATTTCAAGGCTTCCTTGAGTCGTTGCGGTCCCAATTCCTCCATGACTTCCTCCACTGTTCTGCACGTCGTATTGAACTCCTTCCACATATCTTCCCTTTGACGCTTCCTCTTCCTGGAATTAACGTTCCATGTTCGTTCAAACTCTTCTTCGAGTTCACAGAACATCCTATCCAGGAACGTCAGCGGTTGTGTCCGTTCCATGAAAGACTCTAAGTAGCAGAGGAGTTGAGCCAGATAGCTCTTGTACTCATCAGATGACCTCAGTTCAGAAGAAGCATTCGTATCGGCTGCCAGTAAAGTGTCAAGATAAGCAATATAATCTAGGTCCACATAGCCACTATTATTAACCTGTTTAGAGTGAAAAAGAACATTAATATATCTATTGAAGTGTTCATGTAAATCGACATACCGTCCAAAACATTCCTCGCTACTGAATTTTATTTCGGGTGTTTCAAATTGTGATTCAATCCCATCATAGGACTTAGCCTCAGTAGTGTTCGTGTTAAGCTTGTTGGAATTTCTGATGTCTTTTAATCGATCGTGAAACTCCGCAAACACATTCGATTGGGTATTATTATTACCAGACAATTCTTCTTCGATATGTTCATTGTTTTGGTACATGACAGCAAGATTGCGAGAGATTGTGACGGTCTGATCAATATAGTTGCGCACACGATGAGAACGTATTAGGTTCTCATCATGGTGGGCAGCGGTAAGAGTAGCAGTCGAAGATAGATCATAGAGCTCTGCGACGATCAAATTTTCCAGCTTCTCCACATGTTCATGGGAAGCTCTAGCGGCCTCCATCAATGCTAGGGCTGTTTATTATTCTTGAATGGGTGAAGTATGATTGTATGAAACCGATCTCTGTATGGTTACAGGTTACAGAAAAAAGTTAATGTGTGGCTGCCTTTGGTGTTTCTTTCCCGTATATATAAACACTATTTAACCGACATGCTTTGTTTTTTTTAAAAAAAAGCTAACCGACACGCTTTTGGAAAACTATCCTAGTCTTTCTCGAATTCTCACAGTCGGTTATATATAAGGAAACAATAAACTAAAGATTTTTATGTATGAGGTATTAACCATTTAACCGAGTATGAAGTATGTCGGTCGGTTTATTGTGAAGTACCTGAATTTTGGGGTACTCGACCCGCAAATGAACAGCCGACAGCACCAATATAATCCACATTGCCTAGGCAACAGTAGGGAACATAGTCCAACTTCCAGTAGCAACAACACGGCAGCAGTAGCAGCAGTGAACAAGTCACCACCATGCACTAGGCAACATAGTTGTCAGACAACGCAACAGTAACAAACAGAAGCAGCTAGCAGCAGCAGGAGAGAATTATTCTAGGGGTGTGATTTGTGGGCGGGGTGCCGCCGGCTGGGTTTAATATTGAGTGAGAGGGCATTCCAAATGTTGAGTGATATCGGTTAAGTGTTTTGGGAGATTGGTTTGTGAGTTTTGGTCGGGTGAGAGTGATTGACAGAATGACAGATTGAGAGCTGGGTTTGTGTCTTGTCGAGTGGGAGAGACTGAGATTTGGGAATTAGGCTTAGGAACACAGATTGGGGCTATTGAAAGAGTACAAGAAATCCAATGGGTTTGGATTGGACTTTAACGGTTAGTGTCTTAATGGGCTCGGTTAACAATCCTAATGTCCTCTATGTGTGTTTTGTTCGGTTGAGAAGATTTGAAATGAAATTTAATTAAAATGAAAAAAAACTGAAAAAATTGAAATAAACTGGAAAACAAAAGGCAGTTAATATTATAACTAAAACTGAACTGGAAAAAAATTGAACTTAACTTAACTAAATTGGAAAAAACTGAACTGGCAAAAATTAAACTTAATTTAACTAAACTGAAAAAAACTGAACTGTAGCAATACCGACAAACAAAACTCTCAGCGTTAAAGAAATTGAGTTTCATAATTTTAGAAATATATCATTTTAGATACCACATTTATCGTATTTATTAAAATGGGGTCTAATTTATTCAAAATGGATACATGTATCTTTCCACATTATACCAAGTTGGATACCTTGGAGATTTTCAGGGAAAAAAAAGCATTAATTTGATGGCGTGTCACAATAGGATATTGAGCAATATTTGGGGTAAGGGCAAGGAGGCTCGTGGTGGTAGGATTGACTAGGCAGTTGGTGTTCGTGTTTTGGTGGTTAGTGATGATGGTGGTAGGTTGGAGATTAGATGACCGCCGCATGAGGTGCTTAGATTGCTATATTGTTAAAAGTACATATACCCTTATTGGTATATTCAAAATATGACACCATGGTTTATTATTGGGTTATAGGTCAGGTATCCAATCGTACATTTTCCACAATCTTTGATACCTAAAATATGTGGGGATAAACATCATAATTATATGCATCTTTCACAGTCATCACATAGGTGTGACGACATCTATTTTTTTACGATTGTCATTTGATGATGTGAAATAATATGGTAATTGAATTTATAAGATATAACCAAATGCATCAACACAGAGATAGGATCAACTCCAATTACCGCATATTTCCAGTTTTGTTTCAATACTTTTGATTGGTTAGTTTTTCTTTTCATTATAATTTTCCTAAACAACCCCATATTTCCCTCATAACATACCAACATATTTTCATAACACGAGATTTCTTGTTTAAATAGGAAATGGAGATAATCCTGACTTAACCACTTTTGGTGTTTCTTTTTTCTTTTTCTTCCACTTTCCCTTTTTTTTTATGTTTTTTTTTTTGTGTAAAAAACCCTTTTGCCCCTCCTTTTTCCACTTAATCATGGCCCATTTGCAATTATATGAAGGATGTTTTAGTCCTTTTTGCTTACATAGTTGATTTTCTTTATCGGTTCAGTGCCTATAAAGTTGGAAGAATTATCTCTATCTTTCAACTTTAGGTGATTATGGACTATAGCAAAAGGGCTATGAAAACCTTTCAATACTTCTTATTTTGGTGAAGTTGTTGGAAGTAAATACTTCAATGCAGCAATTGGTCAATCTCGGAAACAACCTCTCTGTTTTTTTAAACAGGGGTAAGGTTGCGTACATCCTGACCCGAGTACCCCTATTGAATGGGGATTTACACTCGATTGTTGTTGTTGTTGTTGTTGTTGTAGTTGATTTTCTTTATCTTTGTGCCAATTCCAAAGTAGAAGAATAAAAAGAAACAGAGGTAGTATGTTTTACTTGTATGCTTTTGTTAAATAAAAATATAACTTAAGTTTAGTACTTTAGTTCAATCAGTTAAATTCGGTTCAATTTTTTACATTTCAATTTGTAACTTGTGAACAGAAGTACCTTTTATCCCGATATTTATTCGTAATTATTAGTATATCATTGAAAATGTCTCACCATATAGTTTTATTAAGATATATTGATAAGGTTTTGAAATAAATTGAGTATCAAAACAATAAATAAAAACTTTATTTTTTTTCAATACATTAAGTTATGTTCAACACTAAAGTCCCTTCAAAAAAAAAAAAAAAAAAACACTAAAGAACATGCACATACTCGCTGAAACTTCAAGAAGTCTTCTTCTTAAATTTTTAAATTGGATTCTATTGACGCAAACTCTACAGTTTACCATACGGCGACGCAGGCTGATTGACAACGGACAAGTCAAGTATTTTCAGCCGACGGTGATTAACAGTACAATCAGAAATTCCTAATTGAAGGGAGTGTACGTGCTCTGACCGTGTGGGTGCATGCACGGAATCAGCCGCCAAGTGGTAATTTCCCAAAAAGCCCAGAGCACAATTAGCTAGAGTGACGGTGGTCCAACTCCAAAGTCTCCAAAAACATTTGGGGTACAGCTCACCTTGCTGTTGCTTCTACCACAAGCGCCTGGAAATCAAATGACTGTGCCAAAAGTATTATGATAGCCGCGCCATCCAAAATAATCTTCCTATCAATCTATGATATTTTTTTAGTGGGATCAGTCAATATAATGATACCTTCCCTCAAAACAAAAAATATAATGATACCTTGGTTCTCGATTAAAATAAATAAACTGACGTATTAAACCAAAAAAAATGGAAAATTAACTAACTAACAAGAAAAGTGAGTTTTGAACAAAGCTCCCTATTTGTGTGACATCAATTCTTAGGTACACTTGGTGTACATATACACCCGGTAAATTTATAACTAGTATTACAACATATATCATTAGTCACATTTTTAATGCCACTAGTCAGTTATTTTATTATTAGTGTTAAATTTACCCGATATACGCATACACTCAGTGTACCAAAGACTTGTTGGTTTGAGATTATCTAATAAACCCTCCTCCCTTCAAAAAAAAAACAAAATTTAATCCATGTCCCAAAATGAATGTCTATTTTAATATGCAACATCACACATAAGAATAAAATATCATTTATTGAACTTTCTAAGCAACAAAAAAAGTATATTTTTTCATAAGTTAACCCTAATTAATATATTATTTACTATATTTTAAATTAATTACATAATAAATGATAGAGATAGAATAGAAAATTTGTGTGAGTTCAAAAGGATACAAATTTGGGACAGTTATTAATGAGAAAATGGGATTTCATTTCGGGACGGAGGGAGTGCATTTTTTTTTCAGAAAAATCTGTGTGAACCCGTTTTACATATAAGATTGTGTATTAATAACAGAAAAAGATTAATTAATGACCCATCGCGTGGTCATTAATGACCCCTGATTGGCTATTAATGTATCAATCTCACATGAAATGGGTTGACACAAATTTTTGTGTTTTATTTTTGGTGTATGTTGGTCATAAATTATTTTCTTGAGTATAAGATAATGAACAATAAATTTTATGTGGACTTCATAATGCATAAGTAAATATGTGTATTGATCCGGCTAATTTTCTATGATTCCCCTAGTTACACTGATTAATTAGTTATTATAGGGTTGGGATCTTCTTGTTTTACTTATTAATTTTTTTACAGTATTTGATAACAAGAAAAAATTATTTTTGAAGCTTTGAGTGCACTTAAGCTTTGCATGAATGCATTTGAGCTAATATGAACTGAATTACACATGATAAAATTGAATGGAAATTTTGAACTAAATGAAATTCTATGCATTTATGTATTAGGCTGTTTAATTTCTTTAAGACTAATTTATCCCAATTTATTTTAATGTCAACTTAGTTCAATAATTTACTTTCTAATTTAGTTTAGTGATATTAAGTTTACAAAAACAACCCTTGAGAACTCCTGATTTGAACTAAACTAAAGTGAACTGAATCATGACTAAAGTGAATTAAATTGGTGAACACACTTGAGCTAAAAGAAACTGAACTTTGAAACTATTAAGAGCATCCTTAATAATAAGTATTATCTTATGAATGCTTAGAGGAGAGAGAAAGTGTGTGACATATAGGAAGTTATCACTTTTATTTATTTTTGCTCCAATGCTAGCATATGTCATTGAGTAGCTATATGAGACCTATCTAAATATTATCACCTAATGAAATTTTTTACTAATTATTTTGATTTGAAATTTAATATGAATCATCGGTCCCCTCAAAAGAAATAATATGAGTCATCGGTGCTTATTTTAGCACTAGTGCTTTCTAGGCACCATTTAGCACCTCTTAAAATAATGCATGATAGCACCTAGATAGCGCGCTCTCTCCCCTCTCAAGCATCAACTAAACAATCCCATTGGAGATGCTCTTAAATTCCCTTTTCTTTAGAGTATCTTGGTTTTCAAGTCAGTTTAGCCACTACAGTCAAGTTAAGAGCAATTTAGGAATTCTCTATACTTTTGATTGCTAGAGTTCATTAGTTCGCTTAGTTTAGGTGAGTGAAGTCTTAAATAATAACCTCTAAACACCTTTTTAACGGTTTAGAGGAGAGGTAATAGGAATTCTACTTTTCTAGCTAAACCAAATTCTAACTTCTAGTAAAACAACTTTTATTCTTTACCAAAACCATTTTAACATTAGAATATTATGAAACTATAATTTAAGACTTAAAACTATACAAATGATCATATCTGTGCTAAAACTTTTGATGTTTGGAGCTAAATTGAATTGATTGAACTAATCTATTCTAAAATATTTAGAGCTCAAGTGAATTTATATGCCTGGAACTAAACTATAAATATCAGAATCATACATAAACAATTGTAACTGAACTATGGTGAAAAGGTTAAAAGATTATAAATATTTTTTAGAAGTGAAACTCACAAAGCTATGTCCTAACTCCGAAGTAATTAAAAATAACACCTTATATAAATTCTAACAATAGTTTTTTTTTCTTTTGAATTGTATCAATAGTGAATTTACAAAGATACTAATCCAGTCAATCGAAATGATGATTAGATTGATTTATCTGGGGACTTAATCTTACCCAAATTATGCTTAATACATGAGATGGATAGGCGTACTCTAATCTATTTTTGGCTATCACATTATTGGTGCATAGGGTATCAAACTAATTAAAGAAGACACTCTTTTATTCACCTTAACTAAATTTCATTTGACTTGAATCAGATAAACACCTACAACTATGATTAGTTGTGGAAACAAATTAAAAACTGTTATGAACTAGCTAGTAGTTGGAGTTAAAATCTGATAGCGAGTTCTTATCCAATTTGAGTTAACAAAAACAATTTGAAAATAAGCACAACCACCATTAGAGTGTAGGACATCGACATGTATATCGTATAGCTGCCAAACAACAATGTCTAACCCATAAATCACATATAGCTACGTAGCAACCGCGTATGCATAATACTAACAAAACTAACGTTTTTCTAACCTGCTGGCTTCTTCCTAGTGATACAAAATTAGTAGGTGAGATGACAATACAATACTACCTGCATTAATGCAATTATATGAAACTTATATCAAACGATCGATTTCGTATAATCTCATTGATTTGACAAAGCCTTTATCCTAGTAGTACTATATCATATACTCTTGCAACCATTTTTGTTGTATTGGGAGCGTTTTAATTAAAACTCATTATTTTTAACTTTTGCTAGGAAAGGAACATACAAACTACTAAAATTGATAAACATGTTTTACTAATTAAAAGAAGAAAGAAACACAAAATGTTCTTTTTTTTTTTTAAAAAAAAGGAGATGACAGATATGAATGATAGCTTCGCTGGACAGACTCAGACAGACTGACACAAAAATACCGCAATTTGTTGTTTTGTTTTAACTTTAATTAACTTTATTATTTGTATTCTTGTTTCCAACATCATTTTCACTTTTAAATGTTTGTATTTTGGAGCCTTTTATAACTTTTTCCTCTCCCACACACAAACACACAGTTATGTCCACACTGTACACACAACATTTTCCTTTCCTTTCCTTTAACCTTTCTTTCTTCCTAGCTCTCTTTTTCCCATAACATCATACTATACAACTAGACACAGGTACCCCCCACACAGTACTACTCCACTCTCACCACCACTCCATTCTCTCTCCTCTTCCACAATCCCCCACTTCCATCTTCACTTCAATGCATTAGCAAAAATTCCCTAGATCGATCTCCACCTTTTGAAAAAAAAAAAACAGTTTTCCTTTTTAATTTAGTTGGTACGTAGCTGTTAGCTATACTTTCGAATCTTTCCTTTTCTGCTTCTTCTACTGGGTAAGTTCCATTTTCTTCCTAATAACCGACACCATTTTATTTATCTTTTTATTTTCAACTTCCTTGGTGGGTATTTCTCCTTGCTTGATTTGGGTAATGTATGGCCTTTTTTTGATCGTTGATGATGCTTTTAAAGTTTTAAGTAATTTTGCTATCTGGGTATTTTTTTTATATCTTTACTCCGATCAGAAAGATTTCATCTTTTTTTAAAATGGGAAACAATTTGGATTTGTTGTGTTTTTGTTATTTTAATTTTTTTGAATGTAGATAATGGGCTGCTGCTGGTGGAGGGTAATAAAGTAATTTTAAATCAGCATTGGGTACTTCGTAAATCTAAGATAATATTTTGATTTGATGTTTTTATTGGTAGCTTAAAATGGGGATTATAGGTTGATGATGCTAGTTGTAAGATTTAATTTAAAGTGTGTTTGTTTATTTTTATTATTGTTGTTATTATTATATTACCCTTTTCATCGGGGAACTGGAATAAATAGTAGTACAAGCTGCCTTAAATAGATACTAGTATTTAATGTGGGTTGGAATTTTTATTTTTTCAAGGTTGGAGCAAGCTAATAGATCTTTCTTTTTTCTTTTCTTTTCTTTTTTTTACAATGTTGTACCAAATGGTTAATTTCGATTTTGTGGATTGAAAAGTGTACAAGGGTGTTTTAATTTGACATTGTGTGTACTAGTATGAATGCACATTTGATTAAATGAGTTGGGTTGGGTTGGTTTATTCTTTGGTGGTGTTTTGGAACTTTGGATACTGAGAAAACCGAGGAAGAGACAGATAAGAATTGTAATAAATACTCAAAGTCTTACTTTTGTATTCAAAATTTAATCATCACTCCTATGGTTTTGTCGCTTTTGTTGCCTTAAAACTAACCTCAGTCTTTCCTTTCTCACTCTTTGACTGACATCCCAGGTTTGCCCATTTTCAGCATGGCATGAATGCCATTTCATCTTGTTTTTAAGTCTTCGGCTTTGTTTTGTTCGTTCAAATTGTTACCGTTCAATTTTTTTCGGTTCAGTTTAGTTACAATTTTAAATGTATTCAGTATTTTTGAGTTATTTTCAGTTCAGCTCCTTGCAAACGAACAAAACACAGCCTTACTTCTTTATTTGTTATTCGATGTAGTATTGTGGCCGGTAGGAATTGTACCCGCAATCTTGTACGTAGTTGTAAGACAATGCTAACTACTAGGGGAAACAATTGTGTTGAGTTTAATTGGTAGATAATATAATAGGTTGGTATGAGTTAAACCATGTACTATATTTAATTCTTTAACTATTACTATATGTGCCACTATATATGGGAGTTCAAACTTCAAACCAAGTTACAACTTTGGATGTGTCAACCACTTGGTGCACTACAAGGCAGTACTTGACGTATGTGATTCTTAATTCTGGAAAGGAAAGTTAGTTTTTTAAGGCTTACTTTATGAGTTAATCTCTTTGGGAAAGCTGTCATGAAAAGAAGGAAACTAATTAGGTAGTAAAATGATTTTATTATTGGATTGAAGACAGGAAAATATGGGATGGGATGACACTAGCTAGTTACTTGTTGTTTTTTTTCTCCCCACCCATCTCCCAAGCATCCGGCATAAACTTTGTTTCAGTGTTTTGTTTGCTTGTGGATGGTTATGCTCAGTGCCAAAGCGTGCTGCTTAGTTGTTACAGGGTAGTTGTGGGTTATCTTTTTCTATTTAATACATAAAAGAAAGATGTAAACTTACTAGCTGGATCAAGCCAGATGCTTTTTTGTTCCTGAAGATTTCAGCCAAGTTTCATTATTTTATGGAAACATGAGCATTGCTGTTGATGTCTCTTGTTCCCTCCTTCAAAGGGTAGATACCTTGCTTGCTGCAGTTTCCTGCCACCTTTTTGGTTCTCTTTAGATTTGTTTTCTCAGGAAGATTACTTCTCAAGTTTTGTTGAGACTTCTAGTATCTCTGGTCAAGCTGCTTTTTTCAGTGGTGTAGTTACTGATTCACTTACTTTTCTGCATTCTTTGCAAGCTTTTGACGTGGTATTAGAATGCTTTGCTTGTGTTTTGATACTGAAATGCCAGTATAAGTTGCTGTGTTCTAAACCTCAGATCCAAAAAGAGTAACTAGGAACTGAAAATTTTATCTCATGTAATCGACGGCTGTGTTGAGAAAGAGTCATCTATGTACATTATACTCCAAAGAGTTCATGGGGTTTACAGTGCTACTAGCTAATGTTTGTGCTTCTTTTGAGGGTTATAAACTTATAATGATTTGTGTTGTTCGGTGATGCCTTAATATGATCATGTTTTATTAACTGTTTGTTATATTTTCCTGTAAAACTGTAGTCTAAGATGGAGCGTCGAAGTTGGCCGTGGAAGAAGAAAGGATCTTCTGAAAAGACGGCTGCAGAGAAGGTCATCGCTACATTAGACTCTGCAGGTGCCTCTTTAGCTTCAGGCGCATCTCAGACTGAGAAGGTTGGTGTCTGCAGCATGTCTGCTCCATTATCTATCAATTTTCAAGATTTTAGCAAACTATTGTTTTTGTCAGTGGATGCTCTTCAGAACAATTAATTACAGGAACATACCTTATGCCATGTGCATAACTACAGTAATGAGTAATGGTTTAACATATTGGAATCTTGAATTAATCCTATCAAACAAAAACAATGGGGGAAATAAGAAAGAATGAAAAAGATGAATAACATTTGCATTTTGTGATGCGTAGTTAAAAGCACTCAAGGACAACTCCCTTATACCACATTGCATTTGCTTAACAAGGATGCTGTTTACCATAGCACTTCTTCGTTTATGTTTTTAACGAGTAGCTTCTCTGGGACAGGAAAATCACAAAAAGACCAAGTATGTTCAAATATCTGTTGACTCATACAATCACTTGACGGGATTGGAAAATCAAGTGAAAACATATGAGGAGCAAGTGAGTTCGTATGAGGAGCAATTCAAATCATATGAAGATCAAGCAAAGATTTATGAAGAGGCAGCAGAGACATACCAAGAGCAAATAAACACTTATGATGATCAGGTTAAAACATTGGAACATGAAATTGATGAACTCAATCAGAAATTGTCATCTGCTAATGCAGAAATAACTGCTAAGGAAGAACTTGTCAAACAACACGCCAAAGTAGCTGAGGAAGCGGTTTCAGGTATGCTTACTTTATCATCAGAACTTATTAATATTGTCTGCAAGATAATCAACTCTTGGCCATGAGAATAATCACCGTAATATACTCCTTGTATTTGTTGATGGAACTTTATTCATGCCCATAAGAATTTTTTTCGCCTTGTGGTTTTGGTATTCTAGTACGTTGTGCATCCCTCTTGGATATCAAATTAAATAAGTCTCTTTGTCAAGCTATGTGCTCAACTCTCTCTGTCAGAAAAAAACCTCTGTTTCAGTTAAACGTGTCCTGAGTGTTTCTGATTGTGTTTTCCTTACTGCAGGTTGGGAAAAGGCTGATGCAGAAGCTCTGGCGCTAAAAAACCATCTAGAATCAGTCACTTTAGCAAAGCTGACTGTGGAGGACCGGGCCGCGCATTTGGATGGTGCTCTCAAAGAATGCATGAGACAAATTAGAAGCTTGAAAGAAGAGCACGAACAAAAGCTGCAAGAAGTCATGCTAAGCAAGAACAAACAATTTGACAGAATGAAGCACGAACTAGAAACAAAGCTTGGGAGCATGGATCAAGAACTAATGAGGGCTGAGGCTGCAAATGATGCTCTATCTAGGTCACTGCACGAGCGTTCAAACATGCTCATCAAAATCAATGAAGAAAAGGCAAAAGCTGAGGGTGAGATTGAACGTTTAAAAAGCAACGTCGAATCATGTGAGAGGGAAATAAACTCCTTGAAATATGAACTGCACATTGTGTCCAAGGAGATAGAAATTCGTAACGAGGAAAAGAACATGAGTGTAAAGACTGCAGAAGTAGCTAACAAGCAGAATCTGGAAAGTGTCAAGAAAGTAGCTAAGTTAGAAGCAGAGTGCCAAAGGTTACGTGGTCTTGTCCGAAAGAAGCTGCCTGGTCCAGCAGCCTTAGCCCAAATGAAAATGGAAGTGGAAAGCTTGGGTAGGGATCACGGAGAAACTAGACATAGAAGGTCTTCTAGGCCGGCCAGTCCTCAGTTTTCATCAAATCCTCACATGTTGCACGTGCCTGAATTTTCTCTTGATGGTGTCCAAAAATTCCAAAAGGATAACGATTTTCTGACTGAGCGTCTTTTGACTATGGAGGAAGAGACAAAAATGCTGAAAGAAGCATTGGCAAAACGCAATAGTGAACTGCAAACTTCTAGAAGTATCTGTGCAAAGACTGCCAGCAAACTGCAAAGCCTAGAAGCACAACTACAGAACCTGAGTCATCAGAAGGTTGTCCCTTCCGTTCAAAGCATGACCTCGTTATCTGAAGATGGAAATGACGATACTGTGAGTTGTGCAGAGTCATGGGCTTCTGTTTTAATATCTGATCTATCTCATCATAGAGAAAAGAGCAAGGATAAAGCTATGAAACCTGAAAATGGGAACCAGTTGGAGCTCATGGATGACTTTGAGGAGATGGAGAAGCTGGCTCGTTTGTCAAATGACTCAAATGGTGCCCTTTCAGTCAAGGAACGCGGTACTTGTGAGACTGTAACGTCCAATGGCACAAGCACATCGCTAAAGGAAACAACTGCAGAACCTACACTTGGCAAAGATTCACCGCCACTAGTGCAATTAAAATCAAGAATATCCAAGATATTTGAATCTGTTTCTGATGAATCTGATGTGGTGAAGATTTTGGAGGACATCAAGCATGCAGTCCAAGAGGTTCATGATATGCTGAATCCACTCTCTTTAAATTGTGTTTTTGAGGAAAAACACTGCTCAGATAGTCCAAGCAATGTGCCAGCTACTACTGAGGTTGCTTTCGCTATTGCAGAAAAGGATATATGTTTGACTGCAAATGGTGAGTCAAGTGGAAAAAGTGATGCTATCTGTCAAGAGTTGGTTGCTGCCATATCTCAGATTCGCAACTTCATTGTGTTCATGGGGAAGGAAACTACAGCAGTCCATGGTTCATCGGATGATGACGGTCTGAGCTATAAAGTTGAGCAATTGTCTGCCACCTTTGATAGGGTCTTATCCAATGAGGCAAGCCTGGATGCTTTCGTTTTTGCACTATCAGAAGTCTTGGAGAAGGCCAATGATCTTCACATCAGTTTCCTGGATTACAAGGGCACTGAAGCAGAAGCCAGTAGTCCTGATTGCATAGACAAGGTTGCTTTGCCTGAAAACAAGTCGCCTGAAGGAGAAAGTTATTCTAATAGTTGCGGTCATGTTTCTGATTCCTGTTCAAACCCTGAAGTTCCTCAGGAAGCCAACATCTTGTCAGCATTTGAGGCAGCACCATGTTCATTGGAGGAGTACAAGCAACTAACAGCTGAGAAAGATCATTTGGAAAGGGAATTTTTTAAATGCACTCAAGATTTAGCAACAGCGAATTCTCAAATACTGGAAATGGAGCAAATGCTATCAGAAGTTAAAGCAGAGTTGGCGTCTTCCCAGAAAATGAACAGCTTGGCAGAGACCCAACTGAAGTGCATGACTGAATCATACAAAACACTTGAGAAGCGAGCTGAAGAGTTACAAAGTGAAGTTGATGTTCTACAGGCCAAGTTAGAATCTCTCGGCGATGAGCTTGCTGCTGAAAAAACGAGTCATCTAGATGCTTTATCTAGATGCAAAGACCTTGAAGAACAGCTGCAAAGGTTAGAGCAACTTCCATCGTGTTGACTTAATTATGAGAGCTTCAACTTGATAAAAATATAAATGCAGTTCAATAACTGCTTCATAGTTCAATACTTCAATCTGTCTTTGTTTTAACATTTATTGCCTTCAACTTTCAAGTCTGACTTTCTATGTGTTGTCTGAAGGAATGAAGAATGCGCAGCTTGTTCTTCAGCTCCTGATATGGACAACAAACACAAACAGGTATGCTGCTGCATTCTTGTTCATCATTAGAATTCACCTTACAGTTATTTTGTCAATGCTTTGAATGTTGGAACTAAATCTTTTTGTCAACATACTGTAGGAGATGGAGCTTGCAGCTGCGGCAGAGAAGCTTGCAGAATGCCAAGAGAACATACTTGTGCTAGGCAAGCAGTTAAAAGCTATGCGTCCCGAACCTGAATTTATGGGCTCACCCTACTCTGAAAGGAGTCAAAAAGGTGAAGGCCTTGATGATGAACCGACTACCAGTGGGACAAATGTACTAGATGTGGAGCATACTGAGATCGATGCTTCCACTTCCACTGACCTGCAAATGCTAGGTTCTGAGTCGCCTTTGCATCTCCAGAGTTTGCCATACAGCACATCAGACAACGAAGAAAATGCCACCATGAGATCTCCTGTTGCTTCCAAAAATGCAAGGCACCGACCTACAAAGTCAGGTTCTTCAACTTCTTCTACCCCAACTCCAGAGAAGCAATCACGTGGTTTCAGCAGATTCTTTTCCTCGAAGGGTAAGAACAACCATTAGGCAGGGGCTAGCCCACTAGCCATTCTTCTTGAGGGTGAAGCTACAAGTTACAGCAGAAATTTGCTGAGATTTACAGCTAACAGGATTTTGCCATGCATTATGGTTGCCTTCAGTTTCGTGTTGCATCTCAGGTTGTTAGGGTGACTTGGTTCTCACTCGAAGGGCCCCATTTCAAAAAGCATGTTCTTGTTGGTACCTAGAGGTAATGAGTTGGAGTGGCTTTGCATTGGGATTTAGATGAGTCATGAAGATAGAATGTTGAGGTTGAAATTTTTGTAACAAAATTGCTGTATATGATGTCTACTTCTAAATTTACATTTAATTTGTAATTGTTGGTGTGGTTTCATGGACAGTTGCAACTTGCAAGTGCAAGGAATACTACGGGGGTGTTTGGCGTGGAATTATTGTATGTTGGCGGTGTGCATAAGAATAGACAAGGAGCTTTAAACACAAACTATTCATCTATTTCTGTCTTGTTAACTCGATTTGATTTTATTTGATGGAAAGGAGAAGAAATTAAACGGATAACTAACATTTTCTTCATTATAATGCATCTCTTCTGGTAGTTACTTTTAGTAATTTCCCCTGGTTCAGGGCAGTCGATTGTCAAAACAGAACTTTCACATATGCTTAAAATGGTCTTAAGTTATTGTTCAGGCAATGATTAAGCAGCAAAGAGGGGTTGACTAAGTCTATAAATTTACAACCAGAGAAGCAAAAATCTATTTAGTTGCTATCCACAATACACCACGCTACTGGATGTGATGGCAGCTACATTAAAATACACTGCTCGCTCACTTCCTTGTCAGAACTTGTATGTTACATAAATAAAAGAGAAAAAAAGACAGATGGTGATGAAGTGTGAGCCTGGAATTTACATAATGGATGTACAGACAAGTCTAAGAGTCAGCGTGCTCGGTTTTCAGGGACAACGCAGATGAGCTGCCACAATTTCCATTCTGTAGGCAGAGGCTGTTGGCTACCAGAGTGTCACTCACCAAGCCAACATCTTCATCAAAATTTAGTGCTCCCCTAACTCTACGAGGACCACTGAGAGGAAAAGTAGAGACATAATTAGCCTTTACTACAGGATAAATGAATTTGCACTGCATTCAGCAGAAAACTTCATACCTATTCAAGCGGTCATTAATAGCAGTCAAATCTTTCGATGGGCTTTGAAAAGCATGTGTGCTTTCTCCGACACAAGCATAGTAACTTTTGGAACTATGTGAAATAAGTGCGTCCATCTACAATCACAGTTGAAATCAGAAACCACAATTACACGAGTGATCAAGTCATGATATTAAACCAACACCAAGATGATCAATATCGACAGTATTAGAAACAACAAATAATGAGCCATACAAGAACCAATGGCCAATTCAAAGGCAGATGAGAAAGTAAAGATGAAGACCAGAGATTGGTTATAAAGATCACACTATCGACTATCTATATCCTGAAGACACATTTCCTTCAAGGTCAAGCACATTTATGAAGTTCACAAATTTCAGTGGTCGATATATTACCTTAGATGATCGCAATGGTGAGACGTAGACATTATGCGATGCGGAGACCTTCTTTGGGGACATATCAGGAAGACTTGGGAAACTAGACACTTTTGGTGATCCAGGGCACTGAGCTGATTGAATAAATTTTGCACAAAGTTAAAAACTATTCCGGGCCTTTAGAGATCCTTCCAACCCATTCATCACCAAAAAATACAAGTAATGAACGACATACGAAGGCTCTTACCTTCTCCGTTATGACTATTTTCGGGAACCGCGTTTTTATTCACAGTGGTTACAGCAGCAGAGCCAAGTTCCACCAGAAGAGGCTTTACAGATGGAATAAATATCTCGTTGTAAAATGTGATAATGTCAACATGATCCTGACCTTGTCTCTGTTAAGAATCAACAAAAAATGCTAAGACATTGTAACTGGAGGCACTGAGACTTATACATGATTGAGCAGCTTTACAGCTTGGCTTACCCCATTTCGTCGAGCTGATGTCCAATCAACGAAAACACTGCGGAAAACTTGAGGCTTACATTGAGGTTGCTTGCGATAGTTCATGATTATTTCCTTAAAGGTCAAACTCAGTTGAGAAATCTGTTGAGTCACATGAATGAATATTTAATAAAAAAGAATGATAGAGCACACAGACGAAGCAATTCATCAAATTCTTTCCAACAAACCTTTGCCACTCCGTAGAAAGAACATAGAATTATTTGGTCAATATGCCGGTTGAAAAAAAGAGTCGTTCTCTGATTGAGAATTTTCTGAAAAAGACAATAGACACTCTCTCGCAACTGTTGCGACAGTTGAAGCTTTTCAACCATTCCATTGATTCTAACAGCAGCTAGCTTCACAATCTGTAAACAACATTCGGACAGTGAAAATCGGTCTATGTAGCTTAAATCACACTGATGAGCAGGAAGTGAAAGCAGATGAAATGACAACAAGTAAGAAAAAATTGGGACAACATGCTCCACAACAAAGTACCAAGTCTACAGAAATGAGTTATTCTATACAGCAAAATGGGCTTGTTGTAAAATACTTGCCATCTGAAACAGCAGATGAGATGACAACACGTACAAAAAAATGAGACAACATGCTGGAAAAAGAAGTACAAAGTCACCAAAAAAGAAGGATGGGAAAGAATTCCATAACAGGGAGCACTGAAAGGAACAGACAGCCGCGTGCACAGTGACTAATGGTTATCTCAATAATGCCTCCTAAGAAGCTTGCTCTGTCAATTGCATTATCATCACATACCTTACTGAAGAATACATTAATACCAGTCTCTGCACATGTTTCACCTCCACCTCCGGGATTCAACCTTTGAGGGCTGAAGAGAAGAAACAACACAATCTCAATGATGACGTCCGACCAAAGAAACAGCTAAACATACTCATCCGTATCCCAAACATATGTGAACTGTGAAAATAAAAGAGTGAAATTCAAAGAAATCATCCAGCATCTGGTCTTACCTCGCAAATGCAGACTGCAATGCTGGGGGAGTAAGCTTTTGCTTGAGATTATTAATTAAACGATCCTTCACTGGGGATGTGAAAGAGTTTCGCTCCACAAGGGCACTCCTATACTCTGTGTTAACTCTTTTAGGGGACCTCATGTCTCCATTTTGTCCTGCATGTGACAGTTACAAGTTTGTCAAGAACTTCGACAGAGTATACATGAGTTGCATATAACAACATATATCTTCAGACGCCATGGCAACATGGAAATTAACCATGGCTCAAAGCCCTAAACTTAAAACTCCTCTTATTTACACACCAACAAGAACTTTACGCCAGGAAGACAATACAAGTTCCTTCATAACCTTCATGATAAATTATTTACAATCTATACTCATGCGGTACTACTTATTTGTAATGCCCTTCTGAACGATGTTTCTTTTACAAAACAAACATTCATACATCGTACACCTTCAAAAGCGCTTAGCACTTGTGTGGCTCAACAAAAGGCAAGCAAAACTGAATAATCATTTTGCCTTCAATTCCAGAGCAGGCTAAACACACTAATTCATCACAACAACAGATTCTACATAATAGAAAAATAGCAACAAAAAATCAAAGTACTGGGAGCTGGAAACTAGGGACATGAAAGTTAGAACAAACTTCAATACCTGCTGTACTATCCAGCTTCTGTGAACTTGGCAGAGGTGGTAAGCCTCCAGAGGATAAATTAACATGCTGTGCTATTGCATCTAGTGATGGCATAGGGTCTGCCAACAATCCCTGACGATTGATCTCTACAGACAAAGATAGTCTTGCAATAATCAATGAATTGTACATAGAGGATCCCTTTTCCCAGACCATGCTCTCCAAGAGTCTCTCTTCTAAGGAGTTCAAATGCCTTCTTAGCTCTCTTGGTAGAGAATCCTCATGTCTAATGAAACTCTCAATCACCTTACTAAGATCAAAAGCTGTGATTCCAGTTTTCTCTAGCACAGCTGGAAACAACATCGTTACAGTCTTGTGAGTAGCCAAGACCAGTTCAGCAGAACAAGCAAGCATGCATCTGTGAAATCTTTCATTTGTCAACAAAGATGTCAAATTACTTGCATTAAGTAATTGACCTTCTGCAATGCACATTGCCTCTAAGACTCTATAGTATAACTTCAAAGCTTCCGATCGTCTTTGCTGAGCCCATATGTTGTCCATCAGGTTTGGATTATGCAGGCTCCCACCAACATATCGTTCTCCAAGAGCACTATTTGGAAAAATAGCCTCCAAAATTATGTGAGCCCTGCGAACCACTTCATTACTTACATCCCTATCGCACGACTTAAAATATTTTTCTAACTGAGCCGACGGCTTGGAAGGAAGCGGTGAAATTACAGTCCGAAGCCACTTGGCAGTTGTCATTGCATTGCTTACAGGTGTAACTGGTACTCTTGCACTACCACGGACACCATTTGCATGTGGTGCAGGAGACCGAGGGGGTGAGAGTGGACTGGTGATTGTTTTTGACGGCGAGGCCATCAAGTCAAATTTTCTCTGTAGCACATGAAAAGACAAGTGATTAATCACAACGTGACAGCAGTAGAGATAATTGTTCTCATCATAATCAGAAAATCACTATCACACAAATTTATCAGCAGATAGTACTGCATTATGAAGTATCTACCTTGGAGCCAGAGAGATTCACAGCACCTCCTGAGAGACTTCCTGAACCTAGTAAACTATCTTCTTCATTAACAAAGACTCTTTCATCTATATCACTCTTGTTCCATATTGCAGCGACATAATCCCTCTCCAGTGTGCTTAAATTAGACGAAATAGACGCCTTTCCCAACAGATCATTAAAATAAACCAAGCCATCTGTACACGATAGACTAAATATTACAAGGAGAAGGAAAGAAAAGTTATGATTTGCTGAATCGAACAAAAAAACTTCCGTCCAACCTGGATCAATATAGTCTAGTGTTTCTGATTTGCACTCTGAAGCTGGGCAGGGTTTTTTGTCCAGCAGGCGAACAATCAGCTCATTAGCTTTGTCCATCATTTCCTTCACCACATCTTCAGGTGACTCATACTTATGGGAGAGCGATGCAATCAAGTTCACACCTTTGTATGTTTTCTTTTCTGGAAAGCATATTAACTCGCATTAGGAAATTGCAGGGCGAAGAAAAGAAGAAGGAGAAACAGATTCTGAATATTACCAAACAATGGTGAGTCAAGAATGCTGGATTTCCTCAAACGGACTGGAACATGAATGAACAAGATAACCTGCAGCACAGTTTACTGTTATTTTGAAGCGCTTTCTGACCATCCTCTAAACAAGAGCAAATTGTTTAGGACAATTCTCTTAATAAAAAGTTAAAAACCAGATATCATTTGTGGAACACTTCATAAATAGTAACAGCTTGCAATACAATGCAAGATATTGAGGCAGAATCATCCCAAATACATCAGAACTCAATAACATGGAATAGCATAAAGAGAGTATTCAACAGCTAATAACAACTTCAAACGGAAGGCAGGAATATGCACTGACCAATACTGCAACCAACCCATTTGTACAGGTTACAAGGTCCTTGAACCTGCTGAATGCATGAACACGGAGAGCAAGAAACAGCATCCACCCAAACTTGTAGTAGTCTGATTCATGACCAGGGAAAGAAGCACTTCCATCGGCTGGCTTCCGTTCAGCTTCGATCATAGCAAATATTTCTTGATATACTCGCCTGTAAAACCTAATGAATAGCGCAGACGAAGTACAACCAATCAATGTCATGATTTTTTTCGTGAAGAAATTAAGAGAAGATAACATGCATCAAATGCATGCCCTAAAGGAATTATGTTCTACAGCACAAAACTGAAAGGGACTATTAAGAAAAAGACTTGAAATTTTGTCAAGCAGCAGATGTGTGCAAGTAGCCTAATGATAATGTAGTTTGATTGTATCAAATGTAAATTCTCACACATACCAATAAACCTACAGCAGACAGTCAAACACTATCAAGGGCAGTACGCTATCATATGATTTAATAATAAAACAAATAAGCTACTGAAACAACATGGTAACATAAAGATTAAAATGAACACTAACAGGCCTTCGAAGAACCTGGAAAAACGCACTTCATGCATCCGAAATTTGGCATGTAAAAGTAAGAAAACAGTAAGAACGACAGAGAATCTAGAAACATTCATCATGCCAGAATCTATATGCACAATGCCACAGAACACAATCTCAGTCATCAAGTAATTAGTAAAATGAAACATGAGAAAACTCAGTTAAATGCCGAATGTAAATGCACAATCACATACATAACATTTCTCAAAGCTTTGTCAAATTTGTTTCAGCCATGAAAAAGGAATATCATAAGCTACACATAATAGATAGATAAACATACTTGCTCAGCACACTCAAGTGCACGAAGTTGGCTTGCAACTCCTTCGCCTGGCCACATGAAAAACATCAATTAGCACAATTCCCCAAAACTAGAAATGCAATAGAGTGATTATGCAAAAACCAAAAAGTAAAACAATATTGTCTTCAGGCAAAGTGGTCATCAAACCTCTAATCTCTTCTCCCAATCTGTGCCATACATGTTTGTCAAAAGCGGGCCAACCTTCACCAGAAACTGAGGAAGCTCTTTGAAGAAGTCTACAAGACTGCAAGGAGCAAAAATATGAGAGTCAGTCATATCCAATCGCCAATGAGGGTCTACTAGGAACAAAAACCAAAACCAAGACTACGGCTTACTTCAATTTCACGGCCCTCAATATATGGCACAATGTAAATCCATTTTCTACCACGTCATTAGCATTGTCAGCTGTCCTCTCACTAAGCCTTCTCACACAGAAAAGCACAAATGCAAACAGATACCTCTCCAAATCTTCAGGCTGAACGAACAAGCATTTTCAAAAATCAGGTCATACTATCGTCATACAGCCTAACTAACACTCAAAAAATTTATAATAACTAACAGAATGCCGAAAAAACCACATACCGAGCTGCTTCCTAAAGTAGACATATTAGTCGACAAAATAGTTTTACTACTCGTAAACAACTTCACCGCTTCCGAGAATCTCTTTTCGTCTAGCGCAAACTGCCTCTGCAATAAAAGTTCGCTTCGTGTAAGATCACCAAATCAGGTAACAAGTTGCACAGGCAAACCAAGAAATGAAATCCCTTAAAAAGTTTCAAGCATTCATATGTCAAAAACCCATTAATTAATAACATTAACCCAAATCTTCCCCTCAAAGTCAAATACTTTAAAACTATTATCACCAAATACCAATCACATGGTTTCTCAAAAGAGAATTTTTTTATGAACATGTTTCATATATGAGACTGGGTGAAGAGGGGTCATTAAAACTCGGTCTCATATATAAAACGGGTTCAAACAATTTTTTGTGTTCTCGAAAATATCAAACTAAAACAATAAAAAGAGTCGACCTTTTGAATTATTAGCAATAAAAAAAGCACACAGGACAGCAAGGTTAACATTCTAAATCTATTAACTTAGCCACTTAAAACATAAAATTACAATAAACAAGTTAACAAGTATCAAATACAGTAGAAAGTGTCAATCTTTGACAAACCCACAAATTAATACACAACAAACAAAAATAAAATAACTAATTTCTAAACAAAACATAACACTGTCAGCATAACATACCAAAAAAAAAAGACAAAAAAAGGAAAACCAAAAGGGGGATGAAAAATAGTAGTACCTGGCAGAAGTCATTAAATCTGGCTTCAAGATCAGCAATACCTTTCTCAATGCTCTTTGATGTGCCTTCCATTATTTCCACTTTCCCCCAAAAAACCCTAAATACCCAATTCAACCAAATAACAAAAAAAAAAGAACAAACCTTTAGTAACCAAACCAACATTTCACTTTCCCACAAATTAAATAATCATTATTAACAACAAAGTCAACAAACCACAATTCAAACATAAACCCAAACCCCCCACAGTAAAAACAGATCCCTTTAATTATTTACCACACACAGTAGATCAGAAGGACACAGTCAAAAAAGTAAAAAGGAAAAAAGAACAGAAAGGAAAAGGGTGAGCGGACAGACCTTTGGTGTGGTGTGGTGTGGTGTGGTGTGGTGTGGTGTGGTTTAGAGATCGAAACCCTGCTACAACGGCTGAGGGGGTTTGGTTTTGTGTTTTTGTTTTTTGTTGTGTTTGAGTGTGTGTCTCTCTCTCTAATGAATGAAACTATGAATGAATGAAGAAAAAGAGTAATAGTTTCTCTCTCTTTGTTTATGTTTATGTTGTTGTTGGTGTGGGCGCCTTGTTTTTGGAATCTGACAAAGGCTTAGCGCGGGAAAATAAAGAGATAATGCTTAGGTATATGGTGTATGTATGTACGTATGTATGTACATCTAGAGGGATATTCCAATGATTGTTTGCCACGTAGTGTAGGGTTTACTTGTTTACCCGCCAAAACTCCCGCCGTTGCTTACGAGATACTACTTTACTCTTTCGTTGGGGTCGAGCTGTTTTTTTAAACCTTTTTTTTTCTTTCTGATTTTCAGGTTTTGTTATTCGCACACCTAATTTTTTTAGTTATCCTCCCATTTTGATAGTAGATGTATAAGTTAATCCTTTATGTGTTTTGCGAATTGCGACTACAAAAATAAATACAATTAGAGAATGACCTCTTATGCTCTCATCACTCTCCTTATTAACCATAGTTTTCGTAAATGATCAATTCCAATAATTAATATCAACGAACAAATCAAATAATCGCGTAGCCGCACTAGTTTTTTTTTTTTGTCTTTTAACCATCATTCTTCTGAAAATTATATCGTACAGTATAGATGATGTACAACATTTTGTACACTCCTCTCACAAATTTAACATATACACTCCATTTCCTACAATACATTCACTAATTCATGTTAACCATCACCAATCCTATAATAAAAAATACGTAATTAGTGACCCTTTTAAATTCATTAGTGAATATTGATGGAGAATCAGTGAAATTTTACACCTGAGGTGTATGATGTAGTTTGTCTATCTATACTATATTTCAAAGCTAAGATTGGCTATCCTATGTGTCATTCCTCAGTTTTCCCTCGCTCCTCCCTTCCTCTTTAGAAAGCCACGTCAGTTAGTTTTTTTTTTCTTTGGTAAGAAATGATGAAACGTCTGTGAGACTGCAAAAGAAAATAAAAAACGAAAAATAAAAAAACATATGTGTCTGTAACTGCATCTCTTCCTCTTCCCAAACTCTTCCTCTTCCTCTTCACTGTCTTATTTCTTGCCGTTTCCAATCTAGAATTTACTATAGATGAAACTGAAATGAAACAATCCAGAATCCTTCTTAGTCTGACAAATAACAAAACCGTATAGTTTAATTTATTCTCCTAAAGAGTAGGAAATTATCAAGGTACTCTCATCCTTCTTTATTATTCAATGTTTTTATTTTCCCCTTATTTCTCAAATTTCACATCGATTTTGTTTAGTTCGTTATTTCCCTTTTTTCTATTTGCTATTCTCTTAGTTTTATTACCATGTGTCATTGTATGATTGAATATATTTTGAAGTCACTGATCTACTTCCTATGGCAGTAGAGTAGACAAAGAGACCCTGGTGGGTTCTACTGAGGTTAACTCTTGGGCCCCCAGTGAAGGTCCACCCTAATGGGACTTTCTTGTCACCAAGCGGAAGCTTTGTTTATAATTGCGCAGTTATGGGCTGCTGAGGAATTGGTTGCAAGGTTGGCTTTGTCCATCAGGGAGGAATGCACGCTAATGGGTAATCTTCTTGCTGCCTTTTTCTTGATTTCAGTTTTGATGCGTAATCTAGTGATTACAAAGTTATTTATTACGGAAAAAGAAATAACTTGTTTATGGGTTTTTATGATTATGTAAAATAGAAAATAAAAGGGATAATTTGTGACTTTTCTATGAATTGATAAAGCCCTCAAGCACCACAACTCACAAAGAAGAACACGGGTTCTCTCACCAACACTAGGTTCGAGTTTTATGAGTTACACACACTCACAAAGGGAATAAACTTCACTAGTTTATTATTGAGCAGAAAATTCTGATCACAACACTATATGAAAAACAAC
>ONZK01004219.1:6689-17396 GCA_900322385.1 Pharnaceum exiguum
TGCCTATCCTTGTTCTCTTCCCATAAAGAATGTAACTAATGAAAAGAATGCTCATCGAAATGATGAGTATGGACGAATGCTCGGGTGAGCATATCTATGTGTAGTATGTGCGTATGTAGTACTATCGTTGTTAAGCATATTGATAGGTTGGTGTTGTGTGACGACCCTTATGAATGTACCTGGATGCTCATTTGAGCATACATATATGTTATGTATATGTGGCGTGAGTGAACGTTTAATGTGTGTGAATCGTGTTTCATTTAAAACGTGTTAAATGTGTGTGTGGTTAGGATTATGCATGAATTTCGTTATTCTTGATAAGTATATGTATATTTGTGTGTGTATATATAATATTACATAAACTACGTGTGTATGTATTTTCAAATTGGGGGATATTTTCCATAGTGTTTTTATGGTAGTCAAGGGTTACCAGCATTTCCGACTGACTTTTAAAATGTTTTGCTTCGGCCTGTCGCAACCCCCGCAGCAGTGTCGAGGTCTTTCAGGTACTTGTGTATGATGTATGCAGTTGGAGAGGACGCGATGTACACTATAGGTGTCATGGTTATAATTTTTATTTGTTTATAGTTGACAAGAAGTCATTTGGGTTTTGTTTTGTATATATATTAAGATGTAGTCAAGCCTTGCATCTTTTGAGTAAAGATGCGGCGGTAATGCCCCCGAATTAGTTTGCTTCCGCTTGATATCACTTGGGATTTTGTTGTGCTTGTTTGGTTGTTGATTGGAAATAGGTTTGCAGGTTTTGTTTTAGCCCATTTTTAGGGGAAAACTCTGACGAATTTTCTGCACGAATTTTCTATATTTCATTTATTTAGCCTAGAAATTCGGGGGTGTTACAGACGTCATGCAAGGAGAACCCTCCTTTGTCTAGAAGAAGCTTTTGAAATTATGAAAGAGCATAAAATAATCAAACTGCCATCGTCATCACCTTACATACCAGCGCAGGGAAGAAACCTTGATGAATACTGTGAATATCACCAAAAACGTGGGGACACTCCACTCATCGTTGTAAGAAGGTACGACATTGCATTGATTGGCTTATCAAACACCAATATTTGTCTCCTGAAGACTTGTTTAATCGCAAGATACAATGCCCATCAAATGCAAACAAAGGATGGGAAGACAACCAAGAATAGGCCTACTTGGCCCAGAACAATGCATGGACCTAGTGGCTCCACAATGCAACCCATTTCCCTGCTTTAATTTAAATTTCCGATTTACCGTTGTGCGTCAACAAAAAAACGGACCCATTAATTCCGAATTACGGAACTACTGGTTCCTAAAAACACCAAAATTACAAGTTCTACTGGCACGAGCTAAACTACGAGCAGTTTGATTCCTTAATTGGATACGTAGGCAACCTTTTGCAAAAGTCTGATTGCACCAATAACCCATTCCCCATTTATTCTATTTCAAAAATGTCTTATGAATTTTTGCAAAAAAATGTATTTCCCATCTACTTAATGCAAAAGTATATTTCATTTATCAGCACTTTGCACTTATTTGCGCATCACTACTTGTGCATTTTCATTACTTGTGCAAATTCCTATTACAAATGAGTGGCAAAGTTGAAAACCCGTAAGGGCGACTTAGGCAAAAAGATAGTATGAGAGATTTAGGCATGCTAAGTCGATCATTCAAGACAATGTACTTAGGAAACAATAAAGGCATAAAATCAAAACAAGAGTGGCTAAGTTGAAAACCAAAAGGCGACTTAGGCAAAAAGAGAGAACGAGAGAATAACTAAATAAAAACCGCATTGCAATCAAATAACAAGGTTCGCAAGTGCTACTAAAGAGAAACTACTGCAAATGGAAAAAATGTGCCTTATTCCTAAAAGGTTCCTAAGCTATCTACTTCTTCGGCTTGCTTCCCGAAGGCTTATTACGACCTCTACTTGGGGGCTCTTCTTCATCATCACGCCGCCAGATTCTGTTTCCACACCGAGATATCATCACTGGTTTCTTCTTTGGAACTGCGACCTTAGCATCATTTGACTTCCTCTTGCGTGAAGTAGCATCCACCTTCTCCAAACGATCAAGCAAAGGTATTCTGAAAATATTCCGAGCCCTTGAGCTAGAAGCCTCATGATCATGTACACGAACTGGTTGCCGATTGAATTTAGCCGCTCTAGATTCCTCCATCACCCTTTTAAGAATGTTATTCTTGGGTGCCAAATGTGATGCCAAAGATCCATCTACAGCTGCCCTTACAAGTGCTCTATGCTCCTCAAGCTCTTGCTCCTTAGCCCTTCTACTCAGAATGGGAGTAGAAATCATGCATCCATTCCAAGTAAAATGAAGAAACGTGATCATCTTCAGCTCTCGATGACATCCAATTGGGAAGAGTATTCCACTAGACACTCCACACATATGGAGTAAAATCTGAGCGACCACGAGCTACCACATCAAGTGATGGAACAACTTGCCTCATGCCATACTGTCTCATAATCCTGTGTGGAAAAATGAAGGTGCTCGTATCCAAACCATAAATGCGAATGTGGCTAACTAGTCGAGCTAGCACATCCCTTCATAGCTCTAATCTTCCACCATGGGATAGTCCACCTAACAGTCTCAATAGAGTACAAGATATCCATCCATGCATTGATATCCATCTTTTTGAAAAGACGACCCCTACGAAGAAAATCCAACGCATGCTAATGCCTGGGAACTGGTTTGATAAGACTGGGACGCTCCATAAGCCACATTTGTAAAGCACAAAGACGGTTAGCACCATTGCATATAAATTCTCAAGAGCATGGCAAAAGTTGAGTATTTACCTGAAGAAGAAAAGGGCTTCCTCTGAAACGACTTCCAGGATTTGCTTGAACCGCATCTAAGCCAATTATGGTCTCACCTACAACCAAAGGCATGATAGAACATCCATTGCTCAAAGGCTCAAGAAAATTGATAAGTCTGAGATCTGCCATTTCACTCCTCCCATGCACGAAGAAATAATAAGCAAGCATGCAAAAAGACAAAACCTTCATCATGCAAATCCTCTTCTCAGAATGATCAATGCGGCGAGAAAACCTCTTCACAAGCTCTTCCAAGTTAGCTTCATCACCCACAATAATCTTCTCAGCTTCTTTATCAGTAAGCCCCAAGATTTTCTTGAACTTCGTTTCATAGTTATTCTCCACATCAATCAAGGCAGGTGGACCCATGTGGGGAAAACTCAAGAGGGAACTGAACTCCTCTGGCAATGGACATATCTCCCTATCACCAAATCTGAAAACATGATTGTGGGAATCCCAAAAGGTGGCGGCAGCTTTCAAAAATTCCCAATCAATAACAAAGAGAGCAAGCAACTGGGCAGGAGCAAGATGATAATTCATGAACACTACAACATCATCCATCCATAGAGAGATTTGAAAGAAAGACCTTGAACTTCTCCATAATGAGTACGTTTGAGAGAGGAAGAAAAGAAGAAAAGTTTGAATGATTTTATATTGAGCCAAGCATGGATATATATAGTGTTGGACTGACTTTCTTTTCTTGTGCAATATAAAGGCCTGATTCAGCTCTACCAAGGAGTACTAGTAGTTTCATCGAAGGAGCCTGAATATAACGGTGAGTGGAAGTGAATGACAATGTTCCATTAACTTGTTTTGAGAGCTTACTTGCAGACAACAAATTATAATAAAAATTAGGAACATGTAAGACATTTTGCAATATCTCAGAAAACAACCCCACATAACCTATATGAAGAACTGAAGCATGAGTTCCATTTGGCATAGTGATAAAGCTAAGAAGGTTCAAGATTTTGTAGTCTGAGAATTGGGCTAAATTTGGTGTAATATAGTTTGTTGCACCTATATCTATAATCTAACAAGTTTAATGCAGAGAAGACATAAATCTAAATGAAGTACCTGCAAACATTGCTGCTGAATCATGTGTATCTCTATTATTTGATTTTGGATTGAACTTGTTCAACAAGATGACAAGCTGATGATACATATCTGTTGTGAGAACAAGTGCTGGAGAACTTGATTCTCAGAGTGTGAGTGGTGTTGATTGAGAAACTTAAGTACCATATCCTCAATAGCCAGGAAAAACATTTGTTGCAACGCTTTTATTCTTATCTTGACTGACATAATTATTCCCCTATGTTATTGTCTTCTGCAACTTCCAACACTGCTCAATAACATGTCCAGGCTTCTTGCAGTAGTTACAATAAGGTCTTGGCTTAGGCAACAAACCATTCCCTTGATTTAATTTCTTGGCTGAGTAGACTGAGAATGTCTACTATTTTGAGTTTTTTCTCTATGATTATACGCCAACATAACAGAAGACTCAACTGCTAGAGGAGCTGTATAAATTATTTTTCTCTGTTGTTCTTCTTGGGTAACAATACCATGTGCCTAACTTGTGCTGGGCAAAGTTTCATGATCAAAATACTAGTTCGAAGATTGACATATTCATCATTCAAGCCAAGTAAAAAATGCATGAGATGTTGATTTTCTAAGTTGAACAATAAACCACAGTGTCAGAAATAGATTCTTTGATTGAATGCAACAACAATGACATAACCATTTATTACAACGTTCCCAGTGAGCTAAAAAAGGTGATTCATTGGAAAGTTTAGGAAACTGCAATTTGTGCTTGGACGCCAAAACAATCTCACAAGCACGCTTCCAAGAAGGGAAATTCTCAGACCCTTTAAGCAATTGAGATGCCAATTTAGAACTGTGAATATCAACATAGTGTAGTAAGAGCTCATGAGAAGAAAATGGTAGCAATATAAGCCATTATGATAGGATTATCAGAGTAAACTTTGCGGAAAATATCAGATATTTAGAGAAAAGTTGTCATTCTTGAAGAAAAGTAAACCAGAAACACAACTTTATGAACTTGGAACACAAAAGTAGGATCAAACTCAAACTGTGAGACTAATACTTGTTGAATGAAGAAGAGATTATAGGAATTTGTAAAAAAGAATGTGTTTGAGAATGTGTTTAAGAATGTGTTTGAGAAGAACTGAGTTTGATGAATTCTTTATGTGTGTTTTCCAGAAAATAGAACCTTATATCTAATATTATAAAATCTATTGAAGAATAAAATGTAGAAGCAGGAGAGATTTTATTGAATGATTGAACTGATCAAAGAGAGCTACAAGATTGCTCAGAATCTATACAAAGATTAGAATGAATAAGTTAACCTTCTAAGGTATGGTTTGATTACTACTTAATTTATACAGAATTATATAAAAAAAGTTAGTACATAACTACTTCTAACGAACTCAATGTCAGCTAAGCATGAGTATAACTAACTTCTCTGCAACTAATTCCAGCTCAAGCTCAGCGTGTGATGTGTCAACTTCTTCAGAACATGCCCTAAATATCATCAAGTCCGGAGTTGAATGAGCCGATTTGAATCGATAATTAACGAATCGAATTGAGTTTCAAAAACAACTAAGCGTCGAATTGAAATAAGATTCATGAAAACCTTAACCTTGATTCTCATTCTATTTGAAACGAAGAAATATGAACTTGTATTAATCCACTCGAGTAATCAAACCAAGTCAAATGACGATCAATTTGAACAATAATTAATTTGGAGCCAATTCGAGCAATTTGCGAACTCCACTTTTAGACATACATTCATGGGAATGAAAACAATTTACACATAATTAGAAGTTTCGGACGCTCAGGCGCTGACACACGCACACACGAGGTCACATTTTTTTTAAATAATAATACGTACTCACGTAAAGCGTTACTATACGATCATTTCCCATTTATTACAACCTCACCTAACCAACGTGCACTACTGTTCCGAGTTCCCGTCATTGATATAAAAAAAAAAACACTATTAACAATCCAGTGACCGAGCATAGCAAGGCTAAGCGAAATCTAGATAACCCAATAAAATCCTCACCCTTCACCAATCCCTTTCTCCCACGTGGAATTTAAAAAGTAATATCTCATCACGAATAAGGAGGTATCACACTCTCACTCCTCAATCAACTTGACCTTGGCCCACTTCTGCAATAAAGCCCTTCACTTTTGCATGCACTTTTTTTTAGCCTTCCAACAAGTCTTCGTACTGTTGTCTGTACTCCTCCCTCTCTCCTATGTTAATAGTTCTGTCTCACTGTCTCACTGTTATTACTACACTCCAAAACGTTAACTAGCTAGGAACTTCAACCAGCATGTCTGAAAGAAGACCATGCAGGAAAAGGAATATTAATTATAACCCAAAGGCAATACCAGTAACATTATCATCGTCTTCGTCAACAACGAAGAAGAAGAAGGTTACTAAGACGATCATCACGACCAAGAAGAGGAAGAAGAGTGGTAAAAGAAAAGGGGATGATGGGGTGTCAAAATCTGAGCCAAAGTTACGTAAGGCAAGAAGTAAGACGAAGAAACCAAAGTACAAGAGCTTATCAAAGTCACAAATGATACCAAAGAACAATATAAACGGCTACCATCATCATTATCAGCAAGTGAAAGACGAGCAAGAGGACGATGACGTGGCTGGGAGGATGTTCGTGGAGGAAGCTGGAGTACCGGGGCCCACAACGCTGACGGGGCTGTTGAGTGGGGCAGTGTCGTCCACGACTGAGGAGGAAGAGTGGGGTGGGAAGAGGGAGGTGGAGGAAGGTGGTGGGAGTGGGAGTCACGTGAGTAAGGAGCTGGTGAGGGTGGCGATGAAAGGGGAGGAGAGAGAGAGGAGTGGAGGAGAGGAGGAGAGGTGGGTGAGTATGAGTGAGGTGGTTGAGAGAGGGAGTTTTTGTAGTGGTGGTGCGGCTGTTGCTGTGGAAGAAGAGGTGACTAGTGGTGCTGGGGTTGGAGATGGGTCGTCGTTAAAGTTGAAGTTGGATTATGAAGATGTGTTGAATGTTTGGTCTGGTATGGGTACATCTTTGTATGTTGATGGTGGTGGTGGGGATGAGGTGCCTCAGACTGTTCCTGACTTGAATTTCGTAAGATCTCTTTGCTTAAATTATGATTTGTGTCTGCTTAGTGGTCTATGTTATTAGTTTTTTAATCACTTGTCCAAAACATGCTTAAAAAATCACAATTCACAAGTGAATAATTAATTCTACATAGAGTTATGTGCCTATATATGCGTGCTGGGGTAGGGATAACAATTTATTGTTGGCACTACCAAATTGTAGCATTTGGTAGCCGAATAAGACTATTTCAATTGTTTCCAACTAAGGAATCAAGATTTGATCTTTCAACTTGTTATATTTACCCCTACTTAATTTTCAATTTAGTTTGGACTGACTGGATTCATATGCTACATTTTGATCACTCTAATTTTTCTATTGGTGTCAAATTGTGAATTAGTGGTGAGTTTGTGACTATCTATATGGCATTGCTAAGTTTTGGTGAATTAAGAGGGCTTTGATGATAGCTGAACTTCATTAAAAGTCTGTTAGCAGAGAACAGCGAGTTTAGTTTGATTGGACAAAATTGAGTTGAGAGAAAGGATTTAAGTGTGCTATATGAATTGTTCAACTTTTTCCTACTCAAGTGTACTAGATCGGTTGAAACTGTAGGTGAGTTTAGTGATTGGTTATGGAGAGGTGCTGGTGCTGCTGAGTGTTTGCAGTAGTTGAGTATAATGTATATTTTATATTTTATGAACTGAGAGTAATAATGTCACTGGAACTTGCCGATTTTTGCAGCTTATCCTGTTTTACA
The DNA here is from genome assembly GCA_900322385.1 of Pharnaceum exiguum. NCBI lineage: Eukaryota > Viridiplantae > Streptophyta > Magnoliopsida > Caryophyllales > Molluginaceae > Pharnaceum > Pharnaceum exiguum. The sequence continues at coordinate 14,368 of ONZK01004219.1, forward strand.
CAGGACAGTTATGGGCACATAATACTAGTCTTCAGATTTGGATAAGCTGCTACATCAAAAAAAAGAGCTAGAGAGAAAAAGTACAGTGAGGTTGTGCTTGTGCAGATCACAAACCAATTTGACTGCCTGAATTATAACATTAATTTGCAAAATGTTACTGAAAGAGTGCATTGCAATTCAAGGCTTGACAATATATCAAAGCTGAAGGTCTATGAATCTGAATCTCAATCTCTGGATAACAATTTTCTTCCAATCCCAATATATAGGATTCAGGTGGGAGGCAACATAACTATTTTACAGATATTGAGTCAGAAATTTAGTTGTTAAGTTCATGTCCCCTCAAAAAAAAGAGTAACAAGTTCATCTCGGTAGCAAGCTTCATAGTTTCCTTGTAGACCACCCATGCCAGCACTGTATCTTCCAAAGCCTTTGCTTCAATCTGGATTGAACTCACATTAAAATTTAGACTTCAGTTCGTAGTGCTCAAGACGGTACCGTGCGAATTACTGTTAAAGTTTTCATCTTTAGCTGTAAGAGTCTTAGAATTTAAGGTCCCTTACTGCTGCAAATTGTACCAATTGTGGATTTGTAGACAGAATAAGTTTTCCATCTCTTAGTTTCCAATTTAATTATGCTTGTGAGCATTTTACTTTTTTAGTGTTGATATCTTTCTGTTGTACTATAGGTGGTTGACAAGTTATGATTTTCACTTGCTTTATCACATATCCCGTATAAAAGAACAAATTCATGACCTCACTTGTCTTTGGGGTTTCCACTTGGCCCCTGGCTAGCCAATACAGTTACTTTATTAATATCTTCTGATGAAAAAAAAAGTTGTAGAATGCAAGTCATTAACACAGGTGATTTGTGGCTTTTGTAGTTGAGTGCGGGGGATATAGGACTTTGGACAGTTCCAGAGACCAGTTTCAATGGAAATTATAACAATAGTGTACAATTACGAAGTGGGGCCAATGGTGATGAGAGTTGGAAAATTGGTCTGAGAGAAGCAAGTGTGTTAAGATACAAGGAAAAGCGTCAGAATAGACTATTCTCTAAACGAATTCGATATGAAGTTCGGAAGCTCAACGCAGAGAAGCGACCTCGAATAAAGGTACTCACACTTCCCATTGCTTATTGTTATAATCTTGAGTTGAGTGTAATATCCCTTCCCATTTTGAGGCCTTTACTTCCTAACTTTTCATATCAACGGACTTTCTGTATTGCACTTAGTTATCACCTTTGATTTATTATCCTAAAATGAATAATTTGTTATGTTTTTATATCCTTAAACCTGGTGACCACTCAAAGATTCACTGAGTAGCTATGGCTATCCAGCCTCCCTAAAGTGAAGTTAGCCTCGGCTAGTGTTGAATTTCAGTGACCTATCCTTGACATATATACAAAACTTAACGAGGTGTTCAATTTGCATTCAAATTGCAATAACTGATGGCTGACCTATTGTAGTATTCGGAGATATTTTGACATGAATGCTTCTTCGTGTGAAACATGTAATTCAAGTATAAATCTCTAATAAGTTAAGAAGAAATCCGGCTTTACTAAATCATAGTACTTACCGGAGAGAGAATCCTGAGTTAGCAGGTTTGTGTGGAAAAAGAATTACTTGCAGACTTCTATTGGTTATGAAGAGTAATAACTTATAATGTGTGAAAAATTTTCAACTATTTGGGTAATGGTATTCCAGATATTGTTTGAGTTGAAAACCAATGTACCCTTTGTATATGACAAAATTATAAAGGACTGAAAGGAGTTGGATTATTTTTTTCGATTTGTGCAACTTGCGGTGATTTTGGGTTTTAGATTTGCGGGTGTATGTTTTTGGTGGGTTGGTTTACATACTCTGATACTCAACTATGACCATAACTAAGCAGAAGTAGAGAAGACTGGCAAAATAATGGGTTGATTTTCAAATTCATGTTTCGGCTTTTTGTTGGAATTTCCTTCCCAATTTCAACCATAGACAACAGGCGTTACAATATTCTCCATAGACGACCTAGGATGACTAGGCATGTCGTGGGTTTTTATATTTCAAATCATTTGTTTGTAGTTTCCCTCCAAAGGTATTCAGAGATTCAGTTTTTTGTCCTTCATATAAAGGGCTTGTGTTACCTATCATTACGCATTGCGTCCGATTATCATATCATCAGAAATTTCACTTGTGATAGTTGTGAGAATAGGTAACAACGGCTCAAAGGTTAGGGTGAAATTTCTGATTTTTTCACCGGGAAAAGAAATTGTGCTTGTCATGTTATCCAAGGAAACACACCGCAATAAGTAATTCACCATATTAAAGTATACAACCTCCGTCTCTATTTATCCTTATGATACTCCTTATTTAGGTGTTTCTATTTGTTCTTATGATTTCCTTATTTGGTATGTTTTTTTTTGGCAAAATGACGATTTTGCCCCAGCTAGTTGATCCTAATTACTACCCTTCTACCTACCCTTTCCCTCCATTTCCCACATGTAACACACAAGGGCATAATAGTAAATTACAATCAAATGGCCCACTACATAAAAAATTGTGCCATTCTCAAATCATAAGGATAAATAGAGACGGAGGTTGTATAAGCAATGACACTACCTCAATCCAAAAGAGTTATTCTACCACCGTCCTTTTTATGTAGTGTTATGAAATCCATAATGGCATATGATGAATGTTGTGCGCTGTTAAAGAAATATGGTAATCCTATACTTCATGTTAAATGTGTATTTTCGGGTATCACTGGCAATCCATGTAAATTGACATCTTCTAATAATTTTCTGAATCAGTAATGTCATTTTCTAAACAAGCATACTTGAATGGTTCAATTCAATTTAATTCAATGATGTGATTATTGAAAGATGTCAATTTACACCGGTTGCTTTCAATTGTACCTGGAAATACACATAACATGAAGTATAGGATTACCCTACTTCTCTAAAAAAGAAGAAGAAGAAGAAGCATTGCATTCATTATATGTAATATGTTGTTTTGGGTTCCATAACATTTACTTTCAAAAAAAAAAAAA
>ONZK01004219.1:18877-33942 GCA_900322385.1 Pharnaceum exiguum
GTTTGTGAAGAGAAGTCCAGATTGATTCGATTGGCTATGCTACTCCATTCCAGCAAGAACAGGTCGAAGAAGAATAGTTGAACAAGAGGAATGTTATGATGAAGGGAGTTGCAAATAAACCGATCAAAGAAGATGGCAGAGGGTAGACAATTCATCCTGTGGTCGTAGAGGAATGCGGATGCCCTGATGGCTTATGCTATGTGAACTTAATCTTGTGAAATGTAGGAGAAATGTGTATGAACGTTAGAGACATCTGGAGTATTGAAAGCCAACAAAAGACTAAAATCCAATTCAATAGTGGCGAACTCTTGTGAGGAGTCATCAATTGATATGGATTTTGGTACACCCTGTATAGGTTGATTTGATTTGGGCAGACCTAGGAATTAAGCCCAGTGAGCAAGTTGTCATCAGTTGCCAAAAAGCTAGAACAGTAAATTTTTGTTCGTCAAGATATTTATGATTTATGTGTGAGAAGATTCTGATTTCAACGAAGTAACGAACTAAATTTAAAACTGAAATTGATGGGGAAAAAATATCTTAATCATTCCTCAATCCTCGTTTCATATTAAATTACTCTTAGGTACATCAAGAGTAAGTTTGCATCGGATGATTTTTGTCAAATCATTGTTACACATATTATTAGTCTATTTAAAGCCGTCATTAGTCAATACTTTATAATTACTTAATTAGTCATAATTTCGCAATTTACACCAGTTGTACCAAAGACTTGTTGACTAGATATAGCCGTAAAACTAGTCCAACACAATACTTTCTTGTATCTTTGAATGAGTACTGCGACACTTCATCTGATGTTGAAATAATATTTGAGTGCTTGAACAACAAGTAAATTATCACCTTTAACAAAGACATTTTCATAACTCGGACTATTGGTTGTTTGTACTCGATCCACTCCACTATAAGGATCAATGCATGTCCTAAAACGCCGAACTTAAGCAGCTAAGACTACTCCATTGTTATCGTGAATAATAAACCTTTGGAAGAAAATTGATTAGTAAGTCTCGAACCACCCCTAGGTGGAAGTATCCGACCTCTTCTGCTTAAAAAAAAAACAATCATTTCGATTTGGATTCGCCAAAGAATATAAACAAATTTACGAAGAAGCACTTTTAAGTTATTATCCTTTAAAAGTTGAATAGATGCCTTCATAGAGGAAGTAATTAGCCATCATATCAATCCAATTAAGAGAAAACAAGGTAGACCATACATCCAAATTTTAGGACACGAAATAAATAAGTGATTAGAGGTTCTATATCCTGAATCCTGAGGTGTAATATTTATATATTTCAATTCAGCGGTAGAAATAGAATCTACAAAAAACTGCCATAGCCATGTAATTTGTAGCTTTTTTTTGGTGTGGGGGGAGGCACTGAGGCCAGTAAAAATCGAAACCCCAAGGATTGAAGGTGTGCTCTCTACCATTTAAGCAACTCTCTTTTCTCATGTAATTTGTAGCTTAGGATGTACATTAAAATGTTCCAGATCATGCGACTGAAAGCAACCAAATTTATCTAGGATTCCTTTTCATGACTCCGCCTAACACAACAGTAAGCTAAAATTAAAATTAGTCAGGTTGAACTAACAAGAAAGTTCGGACAGAATTAGTTGAACTTAAGTTCACAAAGTTAACAACTTTGTCCTTTAATCCGATGAACATAGGAAGAGTTTTACGGCCATATAAGAAATCGAAAAGCAGCTCCTTGAATTGGTGTATAGGAAATTAGCCAAACAAAATCATTACTGAGACTTTGAGGGTAAGACTTTTTAGTCAGTCTTGACTCACGAGTGTAATTGGAGTACACCCAACCGTTTAAACTAACCCACAAATAGTCAATGTGCAAATTGGTTAATTACCTGAAATGAAGACCAACATGACATGGACCGTCTCATCTGTTTTTCTACCATCTAGTTCAAAGTTTTAATCACGCCATATCTCCCGGCTTTTCCGCTGTATTTAACCACCCATTACTCTTTCTTTCCCTTCATTCTTCACTCCACTCCCCACTCAAAAAACCCTCTCCCTAATTCCCTCCCAAACCCACGTTTTCCCCTGTATTTATGATGAGGTATATGGCCAACATTCCCATGCTTATTGTTCTCTTTTGCTTTCTTGTTCCCATAACGCTTGCTTCTTCATTGTCCTCCCAACATCCTGAGCTAGTTGTGAAAGATGTGCAAAGGTACGTACGTAGCATTATTCATGTCTCAGTAAGCATTTTTATGGAACTTATCAACTCACATTCTGCAGAGTGTACAATTGTACATGTTTGGCTTATTTCGACGTTGGTAACTCGATGATTAATTAATTAAGCTTCATATGTAATTTGTCCCAAAGATTCATAGCGCCACCTTCGATTTAATTATAAACTAGCTGCAATTTAGAATATGGTGCACTTGGCGCATTTTCATTGTAACTTAGATTTATTAGTTTTCCATCTTGTAAACGAATGAAGTTAATTACTATTGGCAAGGTCATCCCGATAAGCCAATAGAATACTGCAAAAAGTGGAAAATTTGTGGACCAAATGAAGGCACTCCGTAACATTCATACTATGAACTATAAAGTGGTAGGCGATTTTTTGTTTCTTTTGCGCATTCATTTTCTCATTAAACCAAAGCAACTAAACAGTATTACAGTAACGTTTTTGTCGATTGCACATATTTGCATTGTAACATAATATTGATGTATTAATTGTTGCTCGGCCTAACAATGTTGTGTGTCCTGCCCCAGGCAGCTCAACGCATCTAGGAGGAACTTACAATACTTCTCATGCGGGACGGGGAACCCAATCGATGATTGCTGGCGGTGCGACCACAACTGGGCTTACAACCGTCAACGGCTAGCTGATTGCGCTATTGGTTTTGGGAGGAATGCTGTTGGAGGTCGAAACGGCCGGATTTACCTTGTCACAAGCTCCAATGACGACAACCCTTCGAACCCCAGGCCAGGCACTCTACGTCATGCAGTCATTCAGGACGAGCCTTTATGGATTATATTCCAACATGACATGGTCATAACACTTGAGCAACAACTTATAATGAACTCGTTTAAGACAATTGATGGCAGAGGTGCTAGTGTACACATCACCGGAGGAGGGTGCATAACCATACATCGAGCAACCAACATTATCATACATGGTATTCACATACATGACTGTAAGCCTTCGGAGACTGCCATGGTAAAGGACTCACCAAATCATGAGGGGTTTTGGACCACATCTGATGGGGATGGCATCACCATACGCGGGGGGAGGCATATTTGGGTGGATCATTGTTCATTGTCTAATTGCCATGATGGACTCATTGATGTAACTCATGCATCCACATATGTTACATTGTCTAATAACTACATGACCCATCATGACAAGGTCATGCTCCTAGGGCATAGTGACACGTTTGATCAGGACAAGATCATGCAAGTAACCGTGGCTTTTAACCACTTTGGTGAAGGGCTAGTTCAAAGGATGCCTAGGTATGCCTTTCTTGATCTTTATGTTTTGTTTATTTATTGTTGGCCGGCACTCTTTCTGTTCACTATTACTCTTTACGCCCCTCCGGAAGCCATTATGAATTTCTTTGCATAATTGCATATGAGATATACTACGAGTCACCATAATAATATGAATTGAGCTGAAATTTAGTTTAATCTGTAAAACAGGAAAAATATTAAAATGATCTGAAGGTAAGTCCTAAAGAATGATAGTATGTGATACTACTTTTTGTATTTTTTTCTGTTTTTGTGGTTTTAGAATTTAGGCCAATAGAAATTTAAGAATTATGACACACAAAAAAATTACCTTCAAACAACAAAGGTTTTACGTATCTCATGTTGTAACCTATCCCATTGGCCACATGCGGTGTTGGAATTTAATTTGTGTTGTTACAAATTTGCGACACTAGATTTTTAAGCCTCCTTGCGTTGATTGGGCTTTAGTTAGCCATGGTGGGTTTAGCTACCTTGATTAGTGGTCAATCCCCCTAGTTTATTGCTTGGCGCCGAAATGTGGTCCTTGCTGCGTATTGCGGAGTATGTTGTGGAAGCAAAAGTGGGTGTGATTGCATTGCTCTAAGTTGCAACTAGACCAAAAGTGACATGTCATGAAAACGTCAAACACAAAGGCCACTGAAAAGTGTGTAGCATTTGACGTGTTTGATAGTTTTGTGATTTTTTTTAATGAAGGGATAGTAGTGATGTAGAGAGTCTTTCCAGTGCGCTCTCTATTTGGTCTTGACTTTTGCTTGCTTGGTTCACATATGACAGTCATTTTAGCTACATTTCTACCATATATATACTGCGAATTGAAGGCATAGAAAAAGCAGGGATACAAACTAAGTCTCACAAATTAAAAGGCTTCGTCGCGTCATATATATATTAGAATACAACTGAGCTGTTTGTTACGGACTGTTTGCAGGTGTAGATATGGATATTTCCACGTAGTGAATAACGATTACACTCACTGGGAGATGTACGCGATTGGCGGCAGCGCATCCCCTACGATTTTCAGTGAAGGAAATAGATTTCTTGCACCAAATAATCCTTATAAGAAGCAGGTGATCTTTTAGCAATAACACTCGAACAAATCTACTTTTCATTTATCCGGGCTTTTTTTTTTTGTATCAAATTATTTTTCCTAACAAAGGACTAGCTAGAAGATTTAATTGTCAATGTACCAAAATATGTAGGTTACCAAGCATGAGCATGCATCGGAGAGTGAATGGAGGAACTGGAATTGGAGATCGGAGGGCGATCTGATGTTAAACGGAGCATATTTCGAGCAGTCCGGGGCTGGGCCTGCTTCCACCTACGCCAGGGCCTATAGTTTGAGTGCTAGACCCTCTAACCTTGTGGGGGCAATGACTATGGGTGCCGGGGTACTTAACTGCAGGAAAGGCTCTCGCTGCTAGCTAGTAAATTGTCAATAACTGATGTCTTGTGGTTAAGCCGGCCTGACGGACACGGTTGACAAAAGTATGTGGTTAGCTTAGCCGAATTTGACCATAGAGCTAGAGGTCATACATAGGAGGGTAAAGAATTGGCTACTCAAGCTAATATTGATGTGTCAAAGGCATCAATCCTACCTTAATCTTCTATCTACTTTTTTTCCCTTGTAGTTTTTTCTTACCCCTTTTTTTGGCGTTATGTACTTATGTCAGCTAAATTTTCTTCTTTCTTGAGTTAAATTTTCAAGTGTCGACGACCATTTGCAATGTTGCTATTACTCCTTTAAATGTTGACGGTACTGTGAGTCATAGTAACTAATGCAGAAGAGTTGAGTATTTCTGGTTTATTTAAATTTTGTTAGCATTGCGCATTCATCCTATTTTGGCTATGGGCTGATTATCTGATGAGTGTGTTGTTGAATTTTCATTTCAATTCAAACACTACAGGTTTATGTAATCAACGTTTTTACCCTTGGATTGCATGTCACAAACTCACAAGTTACAAAGGCTGATTCTTGATTATGTCCGACTGATAATTGCTTCCGCTAATCAGATAATGATAATTAGTCCCTTTCAATAGAAAAAGCCTATCATTTCTCTGATGAAGGAAAATTTTCTGATGGTGTTGCTACGGACTGATATTTGTTGGGTTGAGACTTGACACAAAAAAGCAGCACTTTGCCACTTTGGACTGAATTGGCACGTTGCTGGCCTGGGCTTGGACTTAAAAAGGCTTCAAGCCACGGAAACTATTTTATAGCTTGTATGCCAAAAACCAATGTTTTGAAACCGAACCGGTCATTGAATCAATCTCTCAACAGGTTTACTAGTTTTGTTTAACTGATTTAACCGAAGTAAAAAACGATCAAAACCAGTATTTTAATATTATTAAAAATAAAAATTTAAAAAGTTGTTTTTTAATTTTTTCATATTCAGAACAGATCAAAGCGGCTAAAAATTCGGACGGATTGACCGGTTCTGACCGGTTCTATCCGATTTTGACCATGCCCAATTAACTGGTGTTTGAAACCTGGTCAAATCACCGGTTCTTCGGTTAAACCGATCAAACCGGCCGGTGCGATTCAGTTTTCAAAACACTGCGAAAAACAAGAAATGCAGAAAGGGAGAAAATACAGCAAGTTGTATTGATCAATAAAAAAATAAAAATGAACTGTCATACATTCAAAATAATCCTCTGTTCGTTTGTATTTGTAAGCTTGCATTTCCATGTTTCTAGTCAATTTGCCTGATTAGCTCGTGGGAATGATAGGTCAAACTGACAAGTGACAATATAAGACAACTTCACATTAGTCAATATAGTCACCATTTTTGGGTTTCGAGTCCTAGAATGAGTACTACGAGTATATCATATTTAGCCCTACAAATTATTGATATGGGTTTTTTTTTGTTTTTTGGATTTTTCCACTCTAACCGGATCGCACCGTAACAATGATGGGCGAGCCTCCTAATAATGCTCTCTAGTGAAATTCAAATTCAAGACATCCCTTAATTATTTACCACTCTAAGTCTCCAACCATCCTCACGTAATGAGTTTAAAAAAATTATTTTTTTTTGGATTTTTCAGGGTATTCACTTTTGGTGTCCAATATCTCGCCCCACTATCAGCGCACTAAGCGATAGGAGGCTGGCCAATGAGTTCTTTCCATTCGCGAGTTAGGAGTCGAACCCCCAACCACTTGTTTAAGGGATGAAGTGCTAAACCAGTACACCAACCCAACTTTGACTATACATACGAATATAATACGATTGACAAAGTTGTCCAAACCAAGCAAAGACAAATGCGTCTCAATTGTACAATATAATTTGGTTATTGGTTATGAATCAATTAAGTTTTATCATTTCAATCCATCAATTTTCTCCCCAAAAAATAGGGAGCTTGCAAAGAAGAAATAGCAAATCTTAACTATAAACTCGGTCAAAAAGTTTAGTTTTAACCTCACCCCGTAAGAGCTCCAACTATTTTCATGGGTGTCCATCTAATAAATTCTATTCTCCTCTCTTTTATTAGCTAATACTTCCATTCAACTTTAATTTAGCCTCATCGCATTATATATAAACAACATTTGCATCAAACATCATCCCTCATTCTTTGTCTTTGCAGTTTGTCTGGTTCATTAATTATCAAACAAACATATAAGAGCGTGACACACTGCATTTTCAAAAGAATCACCAAGCAACACAACATGGCCCGTCAAGTTTTTGTTCTAGCTCTTGTGTTCGTTGCCTTGGCAGGCGTTGCCATGGCACAGAGCCCTGCTACCTCACCATCGTCCGACGAGTCACCTGCCGCCCCAAAAGCCTCTACCCCCGCAGCCACTGAGACACCATCAACCTCCCCAAAGGCCTCCCCACCGAGCAAAAATACCCCCACCACACCTTCAGATGCCCCCACTCAGTCTCCTACTATTACTTCCTCTTCCCCATCCGAGAGCCCCGTTGCCTCATCTCCCTCCGGAGATGACCTTAGTGACTCTCCTGCTGGCTCCCCCGAGGAGGGCCCTGTTGCCGGTGGCCCTGAAGCAGACGCACCTAGCCCCGACAGCATGCCTGCTGACGTTGTTGCTCCACCACCTAAGGGCGGTGCTTCCGCTATCGAGTTGTCTGCTGCCACTGGTGTTGCCGCCCTTGCAGCTTTCTTCTTTTAAGAACGTAACATAATTAAGTGTGCGTCGTAATTTGCATGATCAGTTGATTGGAGTGATCGCGAGGGAGTTGCTTACTTGTGATCATTTTGCCTAATTAATTGAGTTTAATTTATCTTTACTTTAGAAGATGAAAGGATACTAATTAGGAAGATTATTTGTTGCTTTCAAATTATATCCATTCATCGCGTAGACTTTTTTTTTGATGGCACGCACAGACTTGAATTAACAAGATATATTTGTATGGTGGTACGATACGTTGTATCAAGGTCGACATTTTTCAGCTCTTTTTGGGGGCTTGGAAACTGCATGATTGCAGTATCATTTATCAACTAATCAATTTAATTAATCCACAAAACTTTATATAGAAATGTAATGCTACTTTTACATGTTATGCATTAATAGATCTTTTTGTTTTATATTTTGCGCATAATAATGTCAATTGTTTTATCAAGCAAGAAACGAAGCAAGGACTAGTGGCGAATCCTGAAAATGTAATCAGGTGAGGGGTGAATATAAAATTATATTAAAATCTAAAAAACAAATTATAACTTATAACATCCAATTAAAGAAGTCTCCAAAATGAAAAGGAAAAAAAGCTAATTCAAGCATGATGTACTATAAAGAATAAAGATGTTGAACCCAATTTAGTCGAGCTCCAGCCTAGCCAGTTAGCCAGTTGGTCTATTTGGCTTATGTTTTTTTTTAAAGTAATAAATTTTCTATTTTCTTCTTTCCGATTATGGAGTGTACCATAATAATTACTTTAAGGTTTAATGTTACACATGATATACCAAAAAATTGTTGTATAGTAATTGGTATGTACACATGAAATTATGATATATTTAGGTGAAATATCAACGCAATTTGTCAATGAAAAATATTCATATATGTTATACTTTTTCTTACTTTCTTTTAATTTTGTAATTAGTAATTTAATTTAATTCAGCTATGGAGTTTAAGTATAATTATGCACTTTTTTGTTGGAGAAATGAAAAATATTCATATATGTTATATTTGTTCTTACTTTCATTCCACCATCCGTTTGGCTATCTCTTATATATATATAATTTTTATTTATATTACTACTCATGGTATTATTGATGCCGAAGTATGTGTTTTCTAATTTTTTTAATAAGATCTCCTAATTCTTCCATCCACCTTCGCAAGAAAATAAATAGAGTCCAATCCAAGCCAAAAGTCATTCTTGCACTGGCCATTTGACCAATGACGCAAAATAAAAACAGTCAAACATTGTATATAAGCTAAACTGGGATTTCTTAAGTACATAAAACAGACAACACTATAGTTGAAGTGAAAAAGTTTGGAGCTCAAGTTGAAGCCAATATATTAACTAAAATGAAGAAACAAAAAGTGACCGAATACAAACTAAAGTAAATCAGAAGTAAAACAAAACAATAAACTGAATTGAAGAATAAAAAACAAAATATAGTATAAGCTATCGATTAGTTTAAGATATTGAATTGTAAAAAAAAATTACAACAACAACATCACAGTGTGGTCCCATCATTAAAAAAAAGAGAAAATGGTAAAAAACTACCTAATAAAACATCACTTTTGTAAGGAACTACCTAATGAAAACTTTTTTGTATAGAACTACCTAATGATGAGGTCAACTTGGTCAAAAACTACCAAATCACATGAAATTCCGAAAATGCCCTTAATGAAATCATGTGCCACTCACATGTGTGCTCTTTGCACATAAAAACACTCCTCACACACCTATTTCCCTTTTTTTTTCTTGTCTCACGTGGAATTATCCCCAACACACCACCACCACCCCTAAGTGTACTCTCTCTCCTCTCTTTATCACAACATCACCATTTATCTTCGTAACAGTTCTTGTACGTTTATAGAGCTACGGTAACCACTACATAGGCACCCTTAAATAAGCCATTATAGAAAAGCTTTTGTCTTCCCTTTTTTTTTGTTTGGTTTGGTGTACCTCAGAAATCAATTGCTGAGAGTAACCTATAAATGGGTCATAGATTCTTTATTTTGGCTTACGATGGTTCCTGAAATAGATTGGCAGACATACCCTTAGGCCTAGTGTATTTTCCGCATCACCTGTCATCACATTAACAAAGTGAATTCTCTGTACAAGGCCTTCATTTCCAGTGTGACTATGTACTTCACCATTTTCTGGATTTCACTGAGGTCCCTTTGTTGCTAGCAAATGAAATTTCTACCCGGGAAAAGAAGCTTGCTTTGCGCTTTTGTTTTTTGATGATGTCGGGTTTTGGTTTGGGGAGGGGGGATGCCTTGCTGGTAGTATCGGTTTTTTGAAGGGGGGAATTATTTGGGGCAGAGAATTTAGTTTTAATTTAGGGGAGGGAATTAGGAGTATATTTTAAGAGAAAATGGGGAGAATTGTTGAAGTGGAGGGTAAAGAGTGATAATGGGTGTGCAAAGAGCAGACATGTGAGTGGCACATGATTTCATTAAGGGCATTTTCGGAACTTTATATGATTTGGTAGTCCTTTACCAAGTTAACCTCACCATTAGGTAGTTCCATACAAAAAAGTTTTCATTAGGTAGTTCCTTACAAAAGTGATGTTTTATTAGGTAGTTTCTTACCATTTTCTCTAAAAAAAAATTAATGAGTAGAATTGGATAAAATGTGTTTATGTAAAAAAGGATAAATATACACAAACCACAACTCTATAACTGATTTTTTTTTTAAAAAAAAAATATTCCACATAAATATTGGATAAAATATAAGGAAAATGATACTATATAATGGATTGAGCTTTTTAAAAAAAATGCCACACCTACTTTGACTTCCATGATTTCTTTTTCTTTTTCTTTACTTTTTGTTCTTAGAATTCGCATGTTTGCTTTGCAATTACTTCATTGATGTATGGATTAGTTTTTTGCTCTTGGTCTTTATTCTTATGTGGACTTTTTTTTTGTGGGCAATTTTTCATTGGCGTTTTTTATTTCCTATGTGGCATATCTCATAGCCCTTCTTCCCACGTGGCACATTTCATAGCCCTTCATCCCATGTGGCACAGTTTAGAGCTCATGAAAAATGCCTCATTTATATATATTTATAAGATTAATATGTTAACCTTTTGATCATAAGTGTGTCAATATGTTAGCACATTAATTCGAATATAATTTTATATGTTACATCACATAGGTGTCTGTAAGTCCTCGTCACAAAAAAGTTAATATTAATTTGTTATTATATAAATATAATATGCATTTATAGTACAAATTACATATAATTAATGTGTTGTAAATTGACCAACAACAATGCAAGAAGTATGTATATTATTCGTAAGTCGTAACCAATTACCCAACCCACTTTAATAGGAGCTCTATTTGAAAATATTCAAGTCATGCTAATAGTAAGGAAATATATTCTGAAGTTATTGAAGATTTGTAGTACAAACTTTTGAATATGAGATCTATATAAGATCAAACATTATTTATATTCTTGTTATTTGACATTTTCATATACACGATAGAATTTAGACATCTATGAATCTGCAATAGGAAAATTGAGATATCTAAGTTGAAAAAGTAAAAAATGGCTTATCATAACCGCATCAACATGGAATTTACTTCAATAAATGAGGATAGAGAATATAATTTTGAATTAAATAATTTAAGTAATTTTATGATACTCAAAAGTTGTGTAATTTATCAACAATTCTTGCTCTACCATTTTCTAAACATAGAATTAAATAGGTGAATTAAATGCCTAAATGCATTTCTGAATTTGTGTCATGCTATCTTCATCATTGTTGATGTTAGTACTAAGGAATTTAAAACCTTCCCTAATAATAGAATGGATGTAAGATTTTTTAGGTTAGTTATCCTTGAAATCACTATAAATGACCATTTTGTTTTGACAATATATATTTGGACAATTCGCATAATATAATACACAAAAGTGTTGTGTCAATTGTATTGATTTATATGTGTGACTGTGCCTATTGATAGACAAATTAAAAGATGTATACTTTAAATATGCTTATAATAAACATGCCCAAAAAATGGCATCCAAATGAGAAGGTGTATAACACAAAAAAGGTGCATATAAAAAGGTTTGTTCTGTACAAAGGAGCTCCATATGACTACTTGACTCCGGATCCTCTCCATTTGTATCTTCTCCATTTGCCTTCCATTTGTCATCCTACAGTTGAGATTATGTGAGAAAATAAGGGTCGGATATTAATAATTTTAAAAAAAGAGACTTTTATTTTATCATATGTGTCAAAAAGAAAAATGGAAGACAAATGGAGAAAACAAAAATGGAGAGGATCCAGATTCGACTACCTATACCCTAGATTGGCTCAATTGTCTCCAGAGACCTTACAATATATAAAACTTATGAATTCGGATAATCTGAACATTAATCAATTTATCTATCATGACTTTTCCTTAATGCATCTTGAATAGTTAGTTTTAATAAAAAAAATCTTATACTCGGTTCAAAAGAAGAAGAAGCATCGAAGCATCGATGGATCCGAGGCTTCTCTTCACACTGGCATTGGATTAATTTTGCACTGTAAAGATGCGTGGCAACTTCACCAAAATGGTCTAGTCAGCCTAATAAGTATTTCACTAACCATTGGATGAAGATCGTGCATTTTAGAGAACTAAATGATTCAAAAACTATTGTATAAAGCAAGGGGAAAAAAATGAAAAAATATATGTACTTCAAAATTGAGGATCACATGGAAACAATGAAACATGATTAAAAAATGGAGTTTTACATCCACGGTCTATGACTCCCGTGTTTTTTTACTCAATTTAATCAACACACACACGCATATAAAATGGTCGGCTTCAGTATTAACACTAACAGTTTCAACCCATAAGAATCAAAAGACACCAAAGCCGATTAGGTAGGAAAAAAATAACTTGTCATATGATTAAATCTAGGTAATTGCATATCGAAGATACTTATCATATAATATTCTCATGATATTATATATTCATGATATACAATGATCACATAACAACTATAAAGCTAACTTTCTGTCGACTGTCAAAATTGTAAGAAATCTTGTCTCACGCATCACTTAAACAATTCTATCTATATTTTGTAACAACCTGCTTTTGTGAACTTATCCTTCCTCTAAAAGTATAGAAAGTCATTTCAACTTTGATGCCAATAAAGACGCAAGAGACAATCTAGTATTTGTGGAGAGAATACTTAATCTTCTTGATGATATCTGTTCAGAGAAGCTTCAAGAAAGGTTAAGGTCGATCTAGTTCAACAAAGCAACACTTCTTCATTAGGTTTGATGTGCCCAACATATTTCTAACTCTTGGAGGTGTCTTTCCCTTCATTAAAATCTGGTAGAATTTAGGTTTCCACTCACAATGTATATTGCCAACTCAATGTGTAAGTGAATAGGGGTATATACTAAAGAAAAATTCATATATATGTATAGTTACCGTTTTCTGACTGCGGTATTGCTACAGCGCCTTATGATGTAAACCCAATCTGCATCTGGCATCTTTTTTAATATCTTTATTAAATCTTATAATGTCTTTCCCTTCATTAAATCTGTTAGCATTTAGGTTTTCACTCATAATGTATATTGCCAACTCAATGTGTAAGTGAATAGGGGTATATACTAAAGAAAAATTCATATATATGTATAGTTACCGTTTTCTGATCGAGGTATTGCAACGCCACCTTATGATGTAAACCCAATCTGCATTTGGCATCTTTTTTAATATCTTTATTGTTGACGGATACTTGAAAGCTTGAGAAACAGGACCAGAAATCGAGTTCATCATCTCCCTCATTCGTTTCTGATCATTTTCATATATAATATCAGCATACTAGCCCATTAATTGATTGGTTTTAGCCCACAAGCCTAACATTTAGTTGATTAATTCAACCAAGTCCATAAACCAAAACCAGTCCATAAAATAAGCTCAATCCACATAAAAAGACAGCCAAATTTCCCATTTAATTTATTAATTTCTGAAAACAAATTAATTAGGTTTCTTGGAGGAAATAAAATTATCCTCTTTTTTAATCCCTTCACACGTACAAAGAGAGATTAAGATCAAGCTGTATTCTTCATTTTCCTATCTAGATAAGATTCAGAATAAAAAAAATAAAAATCAAAAAAACCCGATAAGCACCCCAACGCGTCACACCGGGCCTCCCGAGGTTATTCTTATCCGAAAATGAAAAGAAAACGCGTAAATCCAGCACACATGCGTGCGCCGGGCACCGTTTAACTTCTTTCGGATATATTTTTCCTATTTCTATCTGATAGCCTTCTAGATCATTCCTAGGTTGACATTCCCCCTATAAATACCGTGCTCCACCCCTCTCATTCAACACACAATCATCTCATTCTCACATCTCTCAAACACACCTCATTCATGCAACTGTTATAGCTGAATTCTCTACTCCCTCTCACATAAAATACACTAATTCTCACATAATTAACACAATTCTAGTCTAAAATCACCTAAACTCTACACAAACACATAAACAAAACATAATCCAGCAATCAAGCACTCCATTCAATCTACATTAGGCGTGTTTCGATCAAGAGCATAGGCTGTCCAAGACTAGAAAATCATGTTTCTCAAGATTTGCAAGCATCTAGATCACTCTAAGGGTCTTAAAATAAACCTCCAAACATGTACTGAAGGCAAACCTATCTCCTCTCTTTCCCCTCAAAAACTACCCTTAAAATTTCATTTTGTCAATAATCACCTTATTAATGCAATCAATCTAACACTATAAGAAAAAGCCTATTCTAAGACCGAAAAATCAGTCTCGACTCAAAGAATTTCGGCCTCAAAAATGCGTTCACCGAAAAGTTTGATAGTTATACCCTCGGTCTCTAATGCTCGAGACCGAATTTTTTCAATCGGTCTCAAGATCAGACACCGATTCGAAACCAATATCTTCGGTAGCGGAAAATAGAGACCAGAAATATCGGTCTCAAGTCGATCTCCTTTTTGATACGTACTTTGATACCGTTTTTCCGGTCTCAAAATTAGACACTGATATGAAACCAAAATAATCGGTAGCAGAAAATAGCGACGGAAATAATCGGTCCCAAGTCGGTCTCTGTTTCGATAACTATTTTGAAACCGTTTTTTCGAGTATCATGTTCGCTACCATAAGTGGTGCCATATCCGTGTCATCTTTGCTACGAATCTATATGGTTTTTATGCGGTAGTATTATTGACACCGAATATTATTTTCAAATGAGTGTAAGTACAACATTTTGTACTAATAGTTATACAAAATACTAATGATGATTAAGCCACTTATTGGCATTTATTTATATTGTTAGAGGTAACAACGAACCTTGAAGACTTGAGAAAAGGAATGGCCCACCGGCCCATTATTGATAGCCTATCCCGATTAATTAAGATTAGCCCAATGGCCTAATTATTAATTAATTGATCCATAATCCCTTTATG
>ONZK01004221.1:10783-23901 GCA_900322385.1 Pharnaceum exiguum
CGTATTGTACAAGTATACAATATGTATAGATAGTACTTTTATCTGAATACATGTATTTACCCATATTACTAATAATGAAAAATTCATTTAATTCAAAATTAATTTGTAAAAATGAGGCTGGATGTTAATTGCACCACTCATATAAGGTATGGGGTTCAATCGCTACAATTAAAACGTAAGGGGTCTAATTGCACATTAGGTCTAAGTTAAGGGGTTTATTTGCCACTTTCGCCGGTTTATTTAGGTAAAACTTATTTATAATAAATGTTCGGTGAAATAATCTGCATAAAAGTAGTTTTTTTTTTTTTTTTGATAGCAAATCGGGGGTGTTTTATTCTTTCAAAGCTTCGCAAAAATCCGACACTACAATGTCCATCACATCATCAGGACCCCCATCTAACCATAAGTTCGTAGAATAGTTGTGGACATCCAAATGGTTAATCATTATATGACCAAATTAGCTTGATGTCAAAATAAGTTTGTTCTTATTAATAAGAGTAGAATATTTATAACACTTCGATAATCAAAATAAGTTGGGTAAATGAGCTTTGGGGGGGCTGGAGCTTCTTTTTGAGTAGCTTATTTTTCCAAATAAGCTGTCAAATAATCTCCTCACCAAATATGTATGAAGGCTTATTTTTCTAGTCAAACAAGTTTCAACTAGAGTCGACTTCGAGTTGACTAAGGATTGAATTGACTTGAAATAACCTTAGCCGCGCTCAGCTCACTGTGTACGACTCGAATTGAGCCGACTTTGACCGAATTACCGATCGACTTTGACCGAATTTGATCGAATTTGATCGTCTTATCATGGCAAATTCACGACTTCGTGACGAATTAGACCGGATTATCCGATTTAGACCGACTTTCACCGATTTAGGCCGACTTTTACCGAATTAGACCAACTTTAACTGCTGTAATCGACTTTGACCGAGCTACCCACCCCACCTCAAAGTCAGCTCGCTCTATTTGACTCGACTTTGACCAAACCGACTCAGTCAATGAGCCGACTTTTGACACGAATTGAACTGAGCAATTTCGAGCCAAGTTAGTTCAATGGCCAGCTCTAGGCCTTATTTGGGAGTTAGCAGGAGTAGTTAGCGGTTAGTAGTTAACAGTTAGTATGAGCAGTTTTAAATGCAGTTAGCGGTTAGTAGTTATACTTGTTTTGTATAGTTTTAAATAGCAGCTAGCAGTGTTCTAGTACAAAATACTAATATATAAATAATAACAATAACAACAACCTACCAAAATACTAATGAATAGTAAAATGCTCTTCAAAATGCTTTGATCAAGAGCATTTTGTTCAAGAGCATTTTGCTCTAGTTTACCAAACGTGTTGAAGAGTAGGTTTGACTAGTTAAACTACTCTCACAACATAAAATTCTACCTAATCATGATAACTACTAACCTACCAAACAAGCCCCTAGCTTCAACCAACTAAGTTGCCTAATAAGCTCCCAACCAAGCACCCCCTTAGTGGAAGATGTTTGTGAAACAGTTAAAATAGAAAGGTAGAAGATGAAATTATAACAGGGGTTATTGATGATAAGCATCCTTTTTTTATAGACGGATAGGGGTCACTAATCAACCTGACACATCTCAGAGCAAAATGAAAGAGTTTCCTTTCCAAGTTTCTGGTAACCTACCCACTGGAAAAATTCCTTTTTTCCTATAGCCGGAGATTTTGTGCGAATTATAACTCAGAGCAATATCTTTGTTGTAGCATCAATAGTTGACGTGGATGTCAGGTGAGACATCAGCAACATTGCAAATAATAATGAGAAATGAAAGTGAAATTTCTCAATTTCCATCTCAAATTTAAGAGTTCATTCGAGGAAGTTTTCTGGGCCTAGGGACCCTGTATGATGTATCTTTGAATACGACACACATGTCCGTAAAGATAATGAATAATTGGATATAATGAATTGATAGCACATTGGCACCACGACGTTTATTTACTCAAATTGATAGCACATAAAAGGTAAAGAAACTCCGTGTACGTGCTATAGGTAATTAGGTACTCAAATTGATATAGTAGCACACATTGCACATACGGTACGGAGTAGCACATAGCACAAGCAGTTCCTTGACCTTTAAGGGCTTTTTGTCCCATGGTGTAAATACGTGAGTACTATTTTCAACTTAATGTTTTCTTTCCACACAAGAAAATAACCAGCCCATTTTTCTCCCAAGTACGTACTAGTAGAAGCTTTGCTCAAGGTTTATTGATCTACCAACAATAACAACAACAACTAAGTGTAATCTACCAAATGGTGGTGCTCAGGCGTCAGAATATACGCGGGTTTGATCTACCGAATATACCAAACCAAAGTACCGAAAGTTCTCTTCTACCAACACACCAATTGACCAAGTGGGTTAAGACAATACTCGTGGATATGAACAGTTCCTAGTTCCTAGTTCCTAGGTCAAGTCAACAAAGGAAAACGGAAATACGTAAACAGTGGCATAAGAATCGTAATTATGGACTTATGGTGCATGAATGTTGAACGTGTCCCGGGCCAGGGGGTAAGCGGATGCAAACTGGGTCCATGTCACATGTGTGCTGCTCCATTGTTGCAGGATCCATTATTGATGCCCATATGTTGGGCCTCTCGTAGGGTCATATAATAGCTAAATGGGCATTGTCAGATCAAGTTCTTGCATGGACTGAGATTTGAGCGAAATGAAGGAGCATACGGGTTTGTCACTTTGACATGCTGATTAAGTGAAGATCTTGATTTGTTACATGCGACATGCATGCTGCAGATTGCGGAAGTACGAACGAACTTAGTGTGACCCTGAGACGTGTCCACAAACCCTAGACCTGATCACCTGACTCCTCTTATATAAGAGTAAAACATGCAGAAAGCAGCAGCTGCGGGCGAGCTAATTAAATTGTTTCCCTACCCTGTAACATTTCACACCAATGATGCCTTTCTTTATGCAACAACTTCGGAAGCAGCTTCTGCTTTCAATAGCTGAAAATTTCCTCTCGTCAGCACAGGTCAATTTGTCGACCGTAATTTCTCTGTCTAAATGTTTGGTTCAAATGAAGCCGATAGTTGCCCGTACGAGGATTCGAGCAGACTCTAAGAAGACTATAAGAGATCCAACGGCTCTGATCGAACAAAGACTGATGAAGGAGTTCTAGAGTTCCATTGAGAATAGTGGATGAAGGGAATGTGGCTGTTGATCGACATAAAATTTACCCCTTTTGTTTTCATACTGCTTTGCCAGGGTTGAGACGAAAACCCCTGTGTCATCGGTTGATGTCTACGCACACGTCTGATCCTCTATATGTATTCAAATCTTTTATTTATTTTGTGTAACTTCTAAATGTAAAATACTAAAATCATTAGAGTTTCTACCCTTTGTTCCATTCGAAGAGACGACCCCCTGATCGATCTTTGTACCTCTACGTGAGGATGTATTTCCCAAAAATTGTAGAAGTGATAAAGTATTTCTACTTACTTGTGGCCTTGTTATTTTGTTAACGACCAAATCAAAGGAACGGGAGCTTTTTCTGCGAAGAGCAATATTCCCAGATATTAGAGCAATCTTCAGATACATGTATTAAGCTTTGCTACATATGCAACAGTCATCCTTACAACCCACCCTACTGCCCACAGAAGCTCATAAACTTCAGTTTAAATTAGTATTGGTACCACACTACCATATTTAACTTACGTTCTTGATGCTCAAGTCCAAGAGTCCACTAAATATGTCACCAAGATATAGTTTTAGCAACCTTCTGTTTTGATGCAGAATATGGTTTGTTACCTCCATTTTCTTTCCATTAGCTACAGCATAACTCTTCCATTTTCCCACCAAATCAGTTCTGAAAACAAACATAAAAGGGTGCCCTGGGGGTAACAAGACTAACAACAAGCAGGTGAAGTCGATCGGTCTTACTTTCAGGTGTGAAGGAGAACAAAAAGAAACCAACATTTCACAACATTGTACTGCATATAGACACATGATGAATAGGAAAAGATATATACATCTCATCCGAAAGGGTATCGCTGCTTGATTAATTGAATAGATGTTCATATGTACTATGAGATTTCAATGCTTTGCAATAGTTTGCCAAGCTTTTGGCACAAGCCTCTGCCCCATTGCTTGTTGCTTTCATGTGACGGCTGATGAGTCTAGGTAAGTTATGTTCAAGGATCAGACAAAATAAGTTACCTGCAAGTAAAGGAAAATTGTATATGAAAAAAAGGATTAAAAACATCTACAGCATATCCTGTTCCACATTCTGTTCAAACGCGACCTCCTAACTCTCGTAAAAGAAGAGTTTTCAGCAGTCAAATGAAAAAAAGGAATTGAAAAGCAGAGGACATACAGAAATTGGGTGAGACTAAGGTCTTCCACTTCTTGCTTTTGATCTGAAGGTTCCATTCTTCATTTGAGATGCACGGACAAAATAAACATCATGAACCATGACCTGGAGTGTGCTAATTGAAATGGTCAGCAATTAGCCAGGAACAACAAAAGCACTCACACTTGGAGAAGCCATAGACAGTCTAAATAGACAAAATGTAAAAAAAAAAAAACAGAAACTTGTTATTCGGAAAATTTAATGTAGAGTAGTTTATAACAATCCTCCTACAAAGATGTCTAACCTTAGAACCTCCCTGAGTCCCTCCCCTAGCTCTCTTAGCCTATTTATAAGGTAGACAATAGCTTGTGGCAATGTGTTGCCCATTTTATAATATAAACGACAATAGCCTCACTTATCGTAAAGACATGTAAAATAAAAACACCACTTAACGCACACAATGTGCTACAAAAGGGCAGAAGAAGACATGTGAAAATACTAACACCACTTACTGCATACAATGTGCTACCAACAACATGTCATACGAAGTGTTCAATTTGAATAATGCAAGCAGCATACCTGCACATCCACTCGATCATTCTTCAAATTAATTGGCAGGGGATCTGGATTTAGATGCCCAGATATGAAAACATTGTCGTCTACGGCCAGATGGGTTGCAGCAGTATGAGCCATGTCACCTTTGAATACTATAGGAACCCTAGATTCAGGAGTGCGTAAATGAAGAAGAATGAGTTGCAAAGTTAACAATATAAGAAGCAGAGATATAGGCTGATAGAAAACACAGTCATGTTTATTGACTCAATTTTAAAATGTTATGATTATGTCAGTCTATACTCTATACCCATATTTCACCAGCAAAAGTCAAAAAACATTCCATATGATCTATGATGTATCCAGTTGATATCAGAATGTATGTATACACATTTTCAGCAAAGTCAGATTCTTTTTTAATACGATGACAATGACTGTAAGTCTGTAACACTACATAGACTGGACTAACAGATGGAGCAGCAGGACTATAAAGCAAGCATCTATTATACAGCCACCAGAACACCCAAACAACCCGATTATAAGTTCACAACTACACCAAAAAGATGCTTCTTTCACACCAATGCAGCAGTGTCTCAGAAAAGTAGCTGTTAAAAGTTAACACTAATTGCTCATTGGACTGGCTTTTCTGCTCCCATATAAAGGCCAGAAATACAACTACAGACATGGATGGGGACGTTTATATGTTGATTGCCTGTAACTCTTACAAAGGTGCCTGAATCGGACTGTGAAAATTCGTAGCAGGTCTTAGTGTTGATCTTTCCCAAAGACATAGTCGACACTCCATACAATTGCTCTCACCTTGTAAGAACCCCTTGCTTTCCAAAGTCACTTTAAAATCCTCCAAAAGATTAAACCCCCGCGACAAGCATACAGAGAGAAGCAACTGAACTTCTACTGCAAGATGAGTTCATAAAAACAACCATGATTGTAGAAAGTAACAATATTTGCACTCCATCAGCGTACTGTTCGTCCTTTAGAATTACCAAAGTAGCTATCCTGTTGCTTGTACACTATCATAGGTTTCAATTTTACCAGCAGCATTCATCATTCTTCAAAGAGTAAAATCATATAATACTAGGGCTCCTTAATGATCCAAGATCAAAGATTGTAACATTTATTGCTTCGATAAAATCTCAAAAGCAATTCTGACTACTGGACATCAATGTCACTGTATGTTATACACCTCAGGATTAACTCTTGCAAAGCATACTCAAGAAGTTTGTTCACAACATAGTAAGATCACACTCATAAGGCCTAAACACACAGAGGACAAAATTAAGGAACAATCCTACCTTGTCTCAGGACAAATGGCAAACACAACTTCAATGATCCCACAAATTCAAGCTCTATCCTAACTTCCTAATACTGTTGCAATTTCTACATTTAAACCACCAAAAGCCAGTATCACAAAACTCCCCAACTACAATCCTCCCACCTTCACTAGTTTTGAAAGTGTACATAAACAGGGGTAAGGTTGCGTACATCCTGACCCCCAAGCACCCCCAGTGAATGGAGATTTACACTCGGCTGTTGTTGTTTAAACCTCATTACATGCTAATCTAAACAATTTGTTACACCCTACCATGCTCATACTTAGCACCTCACAACAAAACCCTTTTCTTTCTTTCATTAAAAAAGGATATCTAAAAACTTCAACATATCACAACAAAATCAAAACTTGAGACCAACCCAGATGAAATTTCACAAAACTAAAACAAACCCAGAAAGCAAAATTCAATCTTTGATCAAAACATAACAACGGCAATTTATATCCTACACCCGGTGTACCATGAGCCAGGCCCATACATATGTTATATAGTGTATCATATATATGGTTATTTTTCTTTTGGGCTGCTATGTTGCTATTGGGTCCAACCCTATATATGATACATGGTGTACCATGCTCATGGTATACCGGGTGTAGGATGTACGGATTACATAACAACCCAACAAAAAAAAAGAAAAACAGAAATTACCACATGAAAGGCAAGCTAAAGGACCATTGTTCCTGATTAATAATGGTGCCAGCCCAAGGCACACCATCCTTACTAGTGACAAACTTCACTGGCATTCTAACTGTGCCAATCAAATTTACCATATTAGCCACCCTTGATTGGTAGGGAATTTTGGTGAAGTTTGGCCATTGTTTTGGTGTTTCTGTTTCTGGGGATGTGACTTGCTCATTGGGTTGAGAGAGGGGAGGGGTAAAGGTGGAAAAAGGGTTGATTTTGGTGAGGAGAATTGGTGAAAGGTGAAGATTTGTTGTGGGTTTTGTGAGAGTTTTTAAGAGAGTGTTCATCATTGTTTTTGTTTTTTATTTTTTGGTTATTTGAGCTTTGAAGGTTTTGATTGATTTGAGAGTGAGAGGTTTTGGCATAAACCCTTTTGTTTTTGTCGGCCTGTACTCACTATTTAAAAAAAAAAAAATGAAAGAAAAAAAAATCAAACTAAAGGATGTTCTAAACAATTAATCGAGCTGGCTACGAATCGAATCGGGCGAATTGGATATGAGTTATCAACGAATATCTAAATGGCAAACCATATTCGAACCACTATGCAATGAATCGAATCGATTTCAGGGTGAATTATGTAACTGTAAAAATCAGATTCAAACCACTCGTTTTTAAGGTGAATCGAATACGAATCGGGGCAATTTTCTACCGAATTCAAATCAGCTGGATTTAAAAACAAATTGAAATGAATTTGAAATTATATTGACTAACATGTCAACTCAATTGAAAATTCTAAACGTATTTTATTTTAAATTAGTTTTTACGATTCTCATGTCGATAATTATTCAATTTGTTATATAATTATACAATTCATATCAAAAATATCACATAAAAAACATTTCTATGAGTCGATTCGCGACTCAAATCGAATTTAATTACGAATCAAAGAAATCATAAACCTTATTCAGCCCTTCAATAGTCGAGGTAATCAATTTCGAATTGAAGTAACTGTCGAATTAAATTGAAGTGAACTAAAACCGAATCGAGGCGGGTTAAATTCAGGTTAAATCAAACCATTGGCCAGCTCTACTAGATACTATAAACGAGCCTTCATTTGAATATACGTTTTCTAATTTCTGCACTATTCAAGACCTTGGATCATATAGAATGACGTAGTAAATTAGAACACTTTTACTGTTCGGGATCACTGTAAGTGTTTGGTTTTTAGTTTTTAAATATTTTCACCTTACTGATAATGAAGTTATTTTTTAAACTAAATTATTTGGTGTAGTATAGCTTGTTATAATTTTCAAAAATGACAATATAATTTTTAAAACTATTTTTCTGATATTGAGTTTTTTTTAAAAAAAAAATTGAAAACGATCTCAAACAGAATTGAGGTTCTATCTTAAAATCAATCGGCAATAGGACAATGATATATACTAGTCCACCAAACATATATACTAGTTATTCTCCCTCTCTTTCACCGATATGGGACAATCCACACTTTACCACACACATGGAAAACCTAACACTTGAGGGCAATTTCATAGTTTCCTTTGCTATAAAGTTTTACTTTCTTTTTTAATACTTCACACTTATAAACTCCCAAGTCCTAACATCGTTCCTACTGCACCATTTCACCAATTCAATCAAGGCAGAGGATCCCAACTCTTAACTCATGATGAATAAATGAAGGAATAAAATACTTGAGCACCTGAACGGATATTCAAGAGGATCGGAGTTAAGGGCCCTGTTTGGGTAACAGCAGATAGTAGATAGCAGAAGCAGATAACGGTAAGCAGATAGTAGATAGCAGAAGTAGATAATAGATTTGACTAATAGATAGCAGATAGCAGTTTTAGAATCAGTGTTGGTGAATTAGCAGATTGTGTGAAAATTTAGATGATACAATCTACTCTTTGAAAATGCTACCATCATTAGTATATTCAAAAGAGTAGATTGGTGGGCCAATATGCTATTGTATATGCTGTTTACCAAACACCACAAATAGCAGATTTGTGGGTCAAATCTACTATTGTGCCTCAAATCTACTCTTTTTTAGTAGATATGCTCTTTACCAAATAGGGCCAAGGACTCATATAGTGATCTCAGCTCAGAGGTGTTTCATTATGGTCCTACGTAGTGCACTTCCTACTAAGGAGCCATTATATTAAGAATGTCGAAATTTCAATAATGCATGTGACATATATATATCAGTATAAGTTTTTCCAATTAGGTTATAGCCACATTATTTTTTTGTTGCCTCATGAAACATGTCAAATGTAGTTAAAAAGTTAACCAAAAAAAATGTAATGGATGAAATAAACTGAATTGAACTGACTTAATTACGTACTGAAGTGAAAATAAAACTTCATGTAACACCAAAATTGAACAATACTATTAAAAAAGTTTTAGGATGTTTTTTGTTCTTCTATAAGAACAACTTGAATTAAACTGGGTAAACTAAATACAGATATAATTTTAACTAAAAATAAACTGAATTGAATTAAAGACATGCATTAAAGAGCTAATTTTTTGCTCTATCATTGGTGATGTTTTTATGCACGTACGGTATGGTAGTTGTCCAAATGCACCTTTTCTCTAACAATATTACTCCCCGTAAATTTAATTATGACAAAAGTTTTGCGGAGCGCAGTGGTAGCTAAGCTCGCTTTACTATTTCCATTCTATTGTCCATTTATTTCGAGGTGTAATTCTTCAAGTTGTAGAGTGATTGAGATTATATTAATATGTGTCACCCGTTGTTTAACAGATTCGTTGTAGAACCTTTTAGGCTTTTAGCTCTACGATCCTACCACTAATTTACTCTAATGGGATAAGCTAGGCGCATGGCAATCACACACTTTTATCGGCGGCCAATAATTTGCTTGAGTGGCGATCCCACTCTTTATAACCATTAGCAAATCTTTGCGTATTACTAAAAGAGAAGCTTGTCATCGCTTTTGGTTCTTGCACGAGTGACATCTTCGATTTTTATGGCCACAAGAGATAAAGATGTACGACCTTTCATGGTTTCGATCTTTTCCTTTCATTTGTTGTTGTTTTAACTTTTCAAGCTGAGACGATATTTTTTTATAAACTAGCTAATGGCAGCTTCGGCTGACTACTTACAGCTTCAATTCTTTAAGGGAATCATTGGTGAAAGAGTGGATCATTAAAAATGAAATTCAATTGTGAAAGAGTGAATATGCAAATTGTCTAACAGGAGATATCAAGGCCAACGGACGGCGACTCCAACATTACTTTTCAGCTATATTATTTGGTACTTTCTCCATGTTTTGAGGTATAATGTATTTGTATGAGGAAGTGGGCTGTTAGAAACACCAGCCGAAACGTTTTGCGGAAATCTTTTTTTGTGTGATTACAGTCACACACTAAAGACTTAAAACTGTAAAAGAGTACTTCAACACGAAACTGCTTGTAGCATGCCACAGCCCACAAGCTATCTAGCAAATGAATCGTAAAATTGAAGTAAACCAATATGCTCCCGGCAAATATTTGGTACATCGGGTGCACCCGTATACTGGGCGGGTTTATGACCAATAACAAAGGGTCGGACCAATGACAATAAAAATATGACTAATGATATATGTTATAATGCTTTGAAAAAATCAATCGGTGTACATTAAAATTAGAGATATGCCAATGTTGACCTACTAGAAACGTTAATTGCACCATCCACATTCCACCCTAGTCTATGAATGATGTTAAATTGAACATCAATATATATAACACATAAACGTATTACTCTCTCTATATTACTATATATATCCACTTTTGAATGATGTGTTTAATTTTAAGAAGTCATTTGAAAATAATAACATTTGGTTTACAGAAAATTAATTTATTTCTATCAGAAATATATTTTAAACATTACACTTTTAGTATTTTAAAAAAATTAAAAAATAATCTAACAATCCAAAGTATCATTTAACAGACAATATAAAAAGGCTAGACATGCCATACAAGATAGATAGCCCTCTGAGCCCTAACCACGTAGTTTTTGAAAGAAAGGAATCGTAAGTAAGATAAGAAGTGTTTCTCGTACAATTTCGCCATGCCTTACATATATGCCTAAAGGCCTAAATGATCTTACAATGGTCCGACAATTAAAGGTCCGATCATTATCCACATTTATCCTTCTGCAGTCAAGTTAATTAGACGATTGGTAGAGTTCATTTCATTTATCATCACACGCAAAGTAATCAAGACCTTATTAACCCGCTTAAATCATAAAAAAAGAGCACTCATGCATCATCGATCATATCTTCCATAAGTGATCAACTCGATCATGAGTCATGAAATCATGCTACATTAGAACTACTGGTACGAGCATATATCTATTATTAGGTCTAAAATATTGAGCGGGAATACTACTCAAATGATGAAAAGGAATTGAAGTACTATATAAATGGACTGATCAACAGTGCGCAAATAATACCAAACCTTCTCGTTGTAATGATTTTCTTCAATGGACGTACGTGAATACATGATAATATGTCAAGCGTATGTGTAATTGCTAATTATTAGGTGCATCTGGTGGTTACTTATAATTACTACTCCGTTCCACTTTTATCTTTCAAAATAAGTTTGGCACAAGATTTTAGATAGAGTGATTGTAATAGTATATGGTTCAATAATATAGCCATTGATCTCATGTTAAAGTACAATAGATCGTGGCACATGGGCTAAAATTATTGGGGGTAAAGCTAAGGGTACAATGATAATGTATGTGCGTACCCATTTTTAAATATGGCATTTTTGAATATAAATGTGGAACACTTAAAATGACATCTTAGAAGATAAAAGTGGAACGAAATGGAGCATATGGCTGAGTTTGGGGTTATTGTCAAGTGTTTGTAGTTGTACAAGATGCTAAGGGGCTGTAGCTCTTGGTAACGGGTGAGGTGAAAAAACATATTTCAATTCTTATAATATTTGAAAAGTGATTTCATTAACAACACGGTTGAAAAATTATCAAACGCCACAAAAATATGAAAGTGCTGACAAAAGCACTTTAAACGCTTGGTCGTATATCACCTAGCCCTTAGCCATTGAGGAGTGGCGAAGAGGGAAATAACCCTCCCCCCAAATGTTCCTACTGGGATTCAGACTCTAGTGTCCATTGTGGACACGTGAACACTAGAGTTCAATACCAATAGACCAAGCTAAACTTGATAATCGATCATTGTTGGAATATGTGGTGGCTTGTGTCCCACATTGCTCATATGTAGACATGTAGTGGCCTTGAGATGTATATAAGTAACTGAAGCCCTCCACTCATTGACAAATGGTTTTGAGTTGGATCCTTACAAGTTTGTATCACCTCACATTTGGCCCAAATTAACAATCATCATGCATATACGTTTATAATTAATTGAATATATTTAGTTAGCTTTGCTAATTAATTTCCGATCCTCGCGAGTCATCACGATCCTCCAATAATCCCTGTATCCCTTGTCCGACCAGCCGAGCAGTATATATTTTCGGTTCTGAATAAAGAGAAGAAGCAAAAGGAAATTAGGAATAGAGAATAATAACATTTGTTAAGAAAGACAACTGTACTAGTCACAGTAGGCAGTCAGCTGCGTTGTCCTAGTGTCCTGGTACCGAGTGTTACACCGGTACTCTTGTAGGCTTGTAGCAACTACAACTAACTAGCAAAACTCAAAGTCATGGAATAGTAAGTACTCGGTACTAAGTAACACTAGTATATATATTGAATCAAAGACACCGCTTGGGCGCTTAGCTTGGTGCAGATCGATCGATCGACCTGTCGTGTATGAATTGCTGTTGGATATACGGAGTATATAAGTCAAATGATGCACCAAAGGCTGCCATTTGTGTTTTTGGCGGTCTCCCTCGTATGACGAGTGTCTTCTACATTCTAAACCACGTGCACGGGAAGGAAGTAAGGAACAACATGGGAGTCAAAGGGACTTTTATTTTGGGTGCTTAACGAGTTACTCGTAATAGATTACTCCGTTTACTGAATGCCGCCATGGGGAGCAACGAGCAATCCTTGTGCACGTTTGCACATTCTAGCCCTTTTCTGTAGATCGAACTGATGGAAGTGTTCTACACAAGTGTATGTATTTATTAGGTACTAATATGGAATACTATAATTATACAAATGAGACATATAGTTTAATGAGCTAAGTGACTAACATATCTTGTTAGAGGTCTCTGTTGTCACGGGTTAATCCATTAATCCAGCTTAGTCCATTAAATCCTATTGGGTCACA